>OOFB01017788.1:0-21803 GCA_900323305.1 Trachyrincus murrayi | reverse complement strand
TTCCCCCTTTTTTTCCCCCCCTTTTTTTTTATTTTTGTTTTTTTTTTTTTTGGGGGGGGGGGGGGGGGAGAGATTTGAGTCGATAAATGTTTTCACTCCTTCTGGGCCAGCTAACTGTCCCTCTCTAGTGGTGACCTGTGGTACCTTTCAGACACAGGCCACACAAGCCTCGTCATATTTTGTGAATGGAGCCATTGATCGCAGCTTCTATTCATATTCAAGTTATCTGGCTGACCCTGCACTTGTGTTTAAATAAAGGAAAAACTATCTTTCCACACAGGAGTAACATAATATAGAAGAAAAATTAAGGACTGCAGTTTTTGGTAGTTATATAGAAAACTTTTATATAACCAGTCTCATAATTATATCAGTGTAATCAAATTGTAAGAAAGCTTAAATACAAACATTAAAATCCAAGATTGACAGGGTTAGGGTTAGCTGCACTGTTAGCACCGAGGCACGATAGCATCTCGGCACAGACAACGTTAGCCACACATGCAGCTACCGCTAACGCTACAGCAGTTGCTCCAGGGCTTCCAGCTAGGGCTGGCTGCTGCCTCTGCCTGCACCCGACACCAGGGCATGTGGGGTTGGGGTATTAGTGGTGGTAAGGAAAACAGAATTTCAAAAGCCTTAACGAGAACGTTTGCTGTCCTCAGCGGATCTGAGCTGACATGACGGAAGTTTACAGGCCTCTGTGAAATAGGAGGACGTCAATGTCTAAAAAGGACATACTTAATAATGGTCATGGAAGGGTATCAAAATGATTTAAGTGAGATGAGAAAAGAAGGCAAATTAAAACTTTATTTCAAGCTCATCTTTATTTGCCTCAATAGTGGATAGATGGTTTTCTGCCATACATTATATTACATTTGACAAAAACTAAAATTAAAACTCTGTACAATGAGAAGGTTAAAACTGTGGAGAACCATCTTCATGGTTCATGTGTTAACCGTTATGGTCTAGACTTGGATAGAAACTAAGGAAAAATTATCGGTACCTACAGGGAGAGTTTAAAAACAGTCGCAGGGAGTAAAGTTTAAATATTTTCCACAGGATGAGATGCCGAGACGTTAAAATTTAACATAAAGTACATGGCACGGCTTAACTGATTCTGTACACAAAGAAAAATAATGGGAAGACTTAAAAATAGAATTAAATATTAATACTGACAATGACAAAAAAATCCCAACTTCTTCGTGATCATCCGTTCTTAAAAAAAAACTAAAACGAATCGTAGTGTTAAAACACAGATGTGAAGCAAGAATGTCTTCCTGCTGCGGTTCCCTCCGATCACTTTAAAAGGGTCAGAGGTCATGCCGTGTTGTTCATCCGACGACATGACCTCAACTCATCTCGACGTCCATACCGATAAAAGCGGCACAAATCAAACTTGTCCGGTCAGCGTTTCTCACGCCCCACACGTCGATGGCTTGCTCACAGAAACATCAAGAGGGGGGAGGGGGAGTCATTAAAATGAAAAGTGACATGACATCATTTGTTGACGTGTATGACCCAATCACAGCCCTTCATCAACCCCCTTTTTGGCGAAGCTGTCGTGGGAACGTTGAAATGTAGTGAACACAGATCAGCGAATCAGTATTACAAAATCAGAATTTTACATTTTTTTTAAATTATAAAGAAATAACTCCTTCCTTCACACACAAGCGATTTCACATACCAGGGTATCAGGCACCATTTACAAAGTGTACATATCCACAGCCCTAATAACACACTCTCCCTACTCTAGCCTCGGGAGCAGGATGGTGTGCTGCTGTGTGAGGGAGTCCATGACAGACTGTGGATCTTTTCTTTAAGGACACTTCTGGCTCGTGAAGAGCGACGTTTGTTTGTTGTATATTGTTGTATATTTTGGCAAGCGAACGTGAATTCTGAACCTCCTTTTGCAGTCATCTTAAGAGAACTAATAAATTGTTAATATTTTTTGACGGTTGATCGAAGCAACCGAGAATACGCAATTCTCCTGCAGAATGTTCCATGACACAACATTGTAGAAACGATGTTGAAACTACAGTGCAAGAGATCGTGATCTGATAGGTGAATATTTAGTACCCTGCCTAAAACAAGGCAGCTAACGCCAGCCAATGGCTGAACAGGATATAGAGTCTAATTTACGAGCTAGTTCTGCTACTGCTCTGGGAGAGATGAGGATGTACGTCAGGGCTCTCGATTCGATAGCATTCAAATTAAAATAATAATAATAAATATAAATCTGCATCAGGCATCAGAGAAGAAAGGAATAAGACACAAAGAGACGGCACAGAGGGAAGTTAAGCAAAATCTGTAGAACATGTTGTCAGGAAGGCCCCTCATAGAAGTGGTTAGAAAAAGTAAAAACGGAAAATAAAAACAAAAAGGATGAGTAAATTAGCAAAAACAAAAAGGATATCAAAAAGGCAAAACAAAAAAAAAAAATATTATAATCATACCCATGCAAAATAAAAAAGTTGTTTTTTTTGACAAACAGATTCAGTCATGGGATGACATCATCCAACGGCAGCCACAAGTTCTTTGACCAACCCCCCCCCTCCCGCATGGCTTTTGGTTTGAAGTTTTTTTAACACATTAGTTTAATTTAAAAAAATTAAACATACATAAAAAAACAAACCTAACCAAATCCTTCCGGCTATGAGTGGCGTAGAGCATACCCACGTCGTCTAGTGTATTATAGTGACAGTTGTGCAGTCAGCCAGTGGTGGGGCTAGCTTGTTAGCTTCTCGCGGCGGCGGCGGCAGCAGCTCGTGTATATATACAGGTTATTGCAGCGGGCTCAACCTTCGCCTGGTCACCGCTCGTTGTTGTTGTTGTTGTTGGCGGCGGTCGGTCTAGAGACACGCGTGTGGCGCTAACCGACACGACGCTAGGTAGTGGTAGTGGGGGGCGAAGCTAAAAACCGTCTGAGGTGCCAGTCAGTTTCGTAGGTAGGACTGTCGAAGTTGGCCGATGGTGGTGGTGGTGGGGACTAGGAGAGCGCGCGTGTGTGTGTGTGTGTGGAGCAACGCAACAGGAAGTGGTCACCAGTAGAAGGACCGGGTCAGGAAGTTGGCGGCGGTGCTGAGCCAGCCCGTGCCGTCGCTGATGGCTCCCACGCGCGTCACTGCCTTGTCGGGGTCCTGGGAGGGACTCTCGTCCTCGGGGAGGTAGTCCGGGATGTCCGTGTTCTCCTCCACCATCGCCGCCTCGCCCTCGTGGAACGGCACCATGCGCTGCAAACACGCACACAAAAACACACGAGTACACGTTAAAAAAAAGAATACAAACTATACTGGATTGTGGAAAAATGTATAAAAAATTGGCGAATATATTATATATAAATATTATTAGTTCTAATATTATTTAGTACATATACAAAAAAATACTAATTAAAAAAGAGAATCAATCCTTGTGTAACAACCGTTGTAAAGAAAAAAACATCGTCAAACCCACGGGGCTAAATGAGTGAGCCAAGCCTGACCTCTGGTGGTGACTAGAAGTATTGAGTCTACATTTCAAATCGTTTTCCTTTTCCCTCATATACAAAGTAAAACAAAACTGATAAGGGCATAAATACATAAACAATAAATAGATAGAAGCGCCTTGTGTAGATGTGAATACAACGTGCGTGCTAGTGGGTCGTTATTAGGACTGCTGGACTGTTTGGTGTGAAGCAGGAAGAGGCCCACAGCCTGAGGCCAGAGATCTGCCGGAGTCGTGTCATTGTAAATAACGCTCATTCAACCCCATAATAAACAGTGGCAGAACGTATGTATAAAACAGAGCTACACAACGGTATGAATCAACACATTTTAAAACAAAGTAATAAGAAGAAGAAGAAGGGTAAATGCTAAAACTAACATATCCCATTAGAGGTAATATTCTTCTTCGCCGTGTGTCTGGGGTCGTCGTGGCAACGCTTACCTCTCCTCCATCCTCTGCCTTCACCACCTGCTGGGCCGTCAGCACCTTGGTGGAGTTGATGGCTGTGCCCAGGGTCTAGCAGGGACAAACTAGTTAGCTTCCACCTCACAATAGTAATATACAGTAATTATACAGTAATTACGACTAAAAATGACTTCACATTACCACAAACCAACCAACCAACAAGCATGGTAGAACACACTAGCCAGCAGCTCACCTCAGCCTTGAGGTCGGAGCGGATCCTCACCACACACCTCTTCACAGCCATCTGGAAGGTGAAGCTGATGACCCCACGGATCTTCAGCAGGGCCTCCTCACACATGCCCCTCCGAGCCTGACGGTAGCATGAGATTAGATTAAACCATCACTTAGTAGAGGCTTTTATTACAACTGGGACCACTGCTACAGACCATGTCTGCCTAGCTACTAGTAGCCGGATGCTAGAGTGTGTGTGTGTTCCGTAGTGCTGCTGCCTAGCTACTAGTAGCCGGATGCTAGAGTGTGTGTGTTGTAATGTGATCTGGCTCTGTGCTAGCTACCCCGCGGTGCAGCGTTCAGGTTCAATCCCAGCACCCTGCTGTTCAATGTCTGACATTTACATCACACACAACCACAGTTGCCATAACAACAAAAAAAACAGACAAAGAGAGCGAGACACACACACACACACACACACACACGCGCACACGCACACGCACACGCACACGACAGAGAGACGGACAAGGACAGAGAAAGAGAAAGAGACAGAGAGAGACACAGACAGAGAGGAAGCGCTGCATACCGAGTCGTCCAGCCCGTCGATGTGCAGCACCACAGTCTTGGCCCGCTTGTTGGTGGAGCCCAGGAAGAACTGGGCCTTGCGCCGGCAGGATGCCGCCGCCGCCTCCGCCGCCTCCGCCTCCTCCTTGCCCGCCGCCTGCAGGATCTCATAAACCTCCGACGCCAGCAGCTTGGTCTCCCCGGGCGACGTGTCCCTGGCGGAGGGAGGAGGGAGAGGGAGGAAGATGGATGAGGAAGGACCAAGATTAAAAACGGGTACATGGTGGATGCAAGCGTGAAGGCGGAGTTTGGGGAATACTTGTTTGTTGTGGGATGCGGGGTGGGTGCAGGGTGGCGTTTAGCCGTCCTGCAGATTAAGACTGATTCATATTACGTCTCTTACGGTTCACTGAATCACAGTGGTGAAGTGAATGGTTAAGTAGCACAACATGCCTTTTCTTTTGGCTTTCTTCTTTTGTTTAACCGTGTGCGGCTAGTCATTTGCCTATGTGTGCGGTAAAAAGTACATCTGTCGCCATTCAGAACGCGCCAGAACTACGCACCTATGCAACCTTTTAACTAATTGGGTGAGTGCAGGGAATTGACCGCCACATAGTGTTTCGGCATGTAATGGACCAAAATAATAATACAACCAACGACCACATACAATAAACATAAAAACACAGCCTTAATGGCCGGCCACACACACACACGCACAGAGACACACGCACGATCTGATCCTGATGGGTCTTGAACATATCCCAGAAGTGTTCACAGCTGTATTCCCAGCTTGCCCCCCTTCTGCGATCAGATCACCCGAGACTCATAGCATCACTAAAATGTAGACAACCACCCCCCCCCCAGCTTCCTGCCCTATGCTTGCCGGTGTGAGTCCATCTGAACCTGGGGGTGGCCACACGGTCAGTGGTACGGCCTCACAGTGACTGCTATTGTCCCCAGCCAACCTTTCCTCTGCTACAATGAAGCGCTGTCCTTTACAACACAATGCACTGTAAACAACCGCCTGCAGTGTTAGCCTAGTTCTATGGCTATGGAAGAAAACGGCTAAGCAACAACTCTATTTGGTAAATGTATAGCCTAGTCTCTAGCTTGCTTCAGTAGTTGAGGTTGCTAGCGTAGTGCTAGATTGCTAGCGCAATGATAGGTTGCTAGTGCAATACCAGGTTGACAGCGTAATGCTAAATTGCTAGTGTAATGCTAGGTTTGGCAGAAAATGAAACGCAGAGGCTAACGGGCAGGAGGTTTCCTGGACGAAAGCTAGGTGCAGGCAGCCATTTTGCTAGGCTAGCTCTTCAGTGAGAGAACCTGGGAGGCTAATGGGACAGTAGCTCCCCGGGGCGGTATACAGTGCTACATGGCACAGAGTCGTCACACCATCTATAGTAACTAGAGAGGACACACGCTGTCCGTCACGGCTGCCCTCTGGGTGCCTCTAGCCCCCTCCCCCCCGCCGGCAATGCGCAACACCACTGCTGTGAATTGATGCTAGCAGCGCTGTAGGACAAAGCAGTCACTTTCCCTGTGCGTGGACAAGGGCTTTTTTCCACTGTGATACCTCTAATGAATGGAGATGAATCTCAATACAGACAGTTTAATAATAACCCAGTGGAAGGGAAGGATGAGAGGGTGTGGACGGATGGTGTAAATGGGCTAGAAAAACGCGGGCCAGAGCCACGCGTTTCTAGACGTGGTCCAACGGACAGCACTTGACCTCCACCCAAAGTCAGAGGGGCACGGAGAACAAAGGAAGCCACTGGTCCTTCACTGCAGGTCCCCCCCGCCCCCACAGCCACCCACCCACCCACCCCTCTTGACAGGAGCCGTGACGAGCTGAAGTGACGGGCTCACTCCAGGCCCAGAAGGACAGAACCACCAACAAGCTGTTGGCGGATAGAGAAGAACGGAGCTCATCCGGTCTGAGGGATGAAGATGACGTGCACGGACCCCCATGGGAACACCAAGTGACAGACATCACAGCTTACGGTTCACACCGATGTGGAAGCACCGCAAGATGATGGCCGCTAGATATGTTTGTAAGAATATGTCAACGGGGAATAGATGCTTGCACTGATGGAAGCTGTGTGGACAACTTTGAATATTGCTTTGTATGGCACTTTTCCCATGACTGTACATAGCTACTTTTGTCACATGGGTTATTTTTAACATAAGACGTCATGAACATCATTTATGCTTATAACACGACACTGTGCACCTCTCTAAATTGTGGATCATGCCAAGGTGCTTGCACTGGATTCAATTTATTTTAACAAACACGTGTGGCCCAGAAAAGAAGAAAAAAATAGTAGCCATGTGTCCACAACAACCTGCCCAACCCAGAAGGCTGAGGAATATATAAACTAGTCCGAAAAAACACGCACACGGTCATGCAGAAACAGCAACTTCATTGTATCCTACTCACCTACTCATAATTCATCATCACATTAACTCTGAACACTGCAACTGAGAGGACATTCTAATGTCTGGTACAAGATAATAATGTGCACACAACGCAGCTCAAAACTAAAGAAATACAAGCATAAGGTTTTCTGTATGTGCAACGTGAGCATGTGTGTGTGTGTATACAACAGAGTGTGTGAGGGAGAGCTAGAGGTCACAAGCCAGAAGGGGGGGGGGGGGTTGAGAGAGCTAAGGAAAGAGCGATAAAGAGAAAGAGAGAGATACAGAACAAGAGCGATAAAGAGAAACGAGAACGAGAGCCATAAAGAGAGAATGACAGACAGAAAGAGAGACGGAAAGAGACAGAAAGAGAGAGAGACAGAAAGAGAGGGAGAGAGACAGACAGAGAGGGAGGGAGACCGACAGAAAGAGAGGGAGACAAAAAGAGAGAGATAACGAGAGCTTCGGAAGCGGGGGACAGAGACGTACTTCTGCATGACGTTCTGCAGACTCAGCATCATGCCCAGCTCGTCCTTCATCTTCTCCCTGTTGGCGCGACATTCCGCCAGGTAGCGCACGGCCTTTTGGACAACAAGGACCACCGTTAAGAGACATTTGTACTATGAAACCACAGACAGAGTCACTGATGACACACCACACTTCAGGTTGTGGGGTTCCCTGAATACGCGTCAGGATATTAATACACTCACTCACTGTGTGTTAGCACTGCTTCACATGCTCCTATAGTCACGGTTACATAAAACCACTTAGATGTTGACTCAGATAGTGGGTTCAGTATAAGACAGAGAGGGAGAGGATTGTGATACAATGGATGTACAGTATATGCATGAGTCACATGGCTACACAGAGTAAAGAGGTAAATAAAACATGAAAATTATACTTGGTACTCTATTCAAGACATTAAAAACAGACTGTAGATATCCCTGTTCATGTTTCAATTAGTCACTTAAATGTGTGGTAACACCAGCGGCCAGGTGAGGGAGACAAAGTTCTAGATATCAAAAACTAATTACAGTTTCACTCTTCGAAGTTGCGGTAATTAAATAAAATGTACTACAATCATAAAGAAACGTTATCCAGGCCAGCTTAGATGGTGATGTAAAAGTTACCATGTGATCTCATAGATTTCGGGGAGCAAGACGGATGTAAAAACCTTACCAGTAGTGCAGAGTAGACGACCTGCGGGTTGGTGTGATCGAGGAACAGTATTAGGCCGGGTAGACACCCATGGTCTTCAACTATGACTCTTCTGTTGAGGGGGTCTGCTGCGAGGTCCCGCAGCTGATTAACCACCGCTAACGCATCCATCTCCCCACTCATGGTGCCTCTTGTCTGGGTGCCATACACATCAAACCGGCCTCTTCACTCTACTGGAGAAAAGTGAGATGAAGAGATTAGGGCGTGACACTTTATCAGAACCAAAGTTAAACATAAAAAAAATAAAACAATTCCAGTAAGTACAACTGCGGACTTTGCTTTTTCAAATAAGCACACATGTTCAATTTACACAAAGAGCACAAAGACTCGCTGAAACAATACAGAATGCACATTCTTAGATATAAAGGGTCAACGTGTGTCAATGTTATCTAAACAATGTTATCTAAACAATGGATTTGTTAACAGAGCGCAGATATGTCTTTTAACTGACGGATCTTAACTTTTGGTGTGACCCTTGCAGCAATCACAATGCTAGTTGCATGCAATGCAAAAAAGTATAGCTCTTAGCTTGAGTAAAGTATAGCTCTTAGCTTGAGTAAAGTATAGCTCTTAGCTTGGTCGACGGGGCGTTAAACCCTTGGATTCCACTGCAGACATTCAATGTCACACAATCTCACACATTTCGAGGCGTACATGACACAATATAACGCATAACATTGTCGACGACCCCCAAGCTAACCTCAAGTCAAACCCTGCCCAGCTAATGCGTTTCAGCGGCTAGCTAGCTGGCTAGCTAGCTAGCTCTGGAGGGGGGGGGGGGGGCTAGCCCGGTGTGACAATGCTTACCTTTTGTCAAAGAGATTTGTTTAAAATCATAAGACAACTCTGGATGAACAGTCACAACGCAATGTGAACGTGCGACGAACTGACACATATACATACACAATATCAACGATACTCAGAAAATGTCCCTTTCAAAGGAGTAATGTATCTAGGCCTTCGGTTGTTTCTCTGCTAGTCGCCTTTAGCGGGGCTGTTTGGGTTTGGGCCATCGATGGGTGTCATTGTTTAGTACGCCGGGACCTCCCGGTTGCGTTGGATGCTGTCAGAAAGACCCGGTGGCCAAGTCAAGTTTTCATCCCGTTTTACTTTTGCGGGCCGAGTCCAGCGGCGAACCATTCATTTAAAAACGGCCCTGTATCCTACTAGGGTATAATAACATCATCTCATTGCCGTTTACAACGTTTTTATTATTTTATTTTATTTTTATGGTTTAATGAGGTTAGGAGGGGTCGGATCTGCCAAGAGCAGCTCTTCTCTACGTCAGTCACGCAAGACATGCATGCAATTTTTTTTTTTTTGGGGGGGGGGAATAAATAAAAAGTAGTAAAGTTTATTTGTGTATGTGTTTAAACTTCGGAAACCACGTTTTTGGATGCCAAACGCATCTCTTAAATGACTGGTGGTGGTGTTGAGCCGCATAGGTGCTCTCGACCTCATTAAACCATAAAAATAAACAGTTTGTAAACTGCAATGAGATTTTATGATACCCTAAAAAGACTGTAATTTCTATATAGAGCTTCGGGTAACGATGCTTTTACGGCAATGCCGGTACTATATAACGAACATACATGTGAGTGAGCGATGTGTGACTGGACCTCATAACATGATTGACGGGGAGTATACCAAATGAAATGTAGTAGGTTGTAACGTTGACCGAATACCCATTGGACACCTTAACTGCTGCTCAAATCGAATAGCCAATCGAAGCCATTATACCCGCCCACTTCAACGCGTCATCGCCGTCCCCAAGGTTTCTGAAGATCACATTAATGCCGAATGCCGATTAGCCAAATGGAAAACGGGACAGGCAAACTTTTTGGATAGCTAACTAACTCGGTAAGTTGTCATTCACATTAACAAAAACCACCAACACCTTTGACATAGTGATGGTGGTAACTGCGGGTCGAGGACGGATTGTTTTGCGCCACAGATGAAACACGTTGACCCAAGTAAACACCCAGCAACTTAGGCAGATCGGTCGTCCGCTAACACTCGTTAGCATAGCCACAGTCACACTCGTTCAAATTACCCAAGCATATCTTTTTGTTGTTGTTGGTTTACTTGAAGTAAACTCAACAATCTATTACCAACTTTGGTAATATTGATTAATCCGGCTAACAAAACAGTTGTCATGTTTTGTTCAGACTAGTTTGTCGTACACGGCCACACAAAGTAACGTGACATGTAATCAATGGCATCATCATCGCGTCCCTTGGGACTTTATGATGGCCCCCCTTTTGGTTTTGCTTTCATTACATTGTAGTGAATGAACTATGGTCGTGTCGTATTATCAGACGCAAAGGAGCGAGTAGTATTTGACTAATTGGAGGTTACCAGTTTGATCGCTAATTAACAAGCCGCATGTTTACGTTGCGTCCTTTCATCCGTTCGTAATTGGCGCCTTAAGTACTGATGCCCGGTTCGACGCTACATGCGTTATACTTTTGGTGTTACTTATCCATCAACTTAACTTGCTTCTGTTCCCCATAAAGGCAAAGATGCCCCTTTCCCCAGACCCCATGAGCATTTGTTCATGTGAAACGCATCAATATGAGTAAAGAAAATGTGCCCATTGAAATGGACCTGGTAAGTTAAGTGTGTGTGTGTGTGTGTGTGTGTGTGTGTGTGTGTGTGTGTGTGTGTGTGTGTGTGTGTGTGTGTGTGTGTGTGTGTGTGTGTGTGTGTGTGTGTGTGTCAGACAACATGAATATCTGCAAAGCACAGCAATGATTGTAGTGTCATCTTTGGTAGAGCACAATTTTATGAAATTGTATTCCAAAATGTATATTAAAGCATACAATTCATGAATGTGCTTTTTCACTCAAATGTTTAGTATTAGCAGTGTTTTGTAATGTATATTTGTATTTTTTTGGCAGGCATTTGGATCAGCCAAGCCCTATGGGTCGTCCAGGAGTATCGTGCGGAGAATAGCTTCAAGTCTGCCTTTTAAACCCTGTCCAAGAGTCCAGTTCCAGGTAACACAACGTAACAACAACATTCTAGCTTTTAAATAATTACTGAAGCCCTTGTTTGTATAGTATTGTGTTTGTTAGAGGTAACTTAACGTAATTGTGAGGTATTTCAATTATTCTATTTCCTGTACACCAGTGAGTTGAATTACTACTGCCATTGTTGGTTCTAAATATGATAAATGTGATGTTTAAAGTGAGTTTCCTTCCCTCCGCACCATGGTGTGTCTCTGCTTGGACAATACCTTGTATGTCTTGTGTATCGAGGGATTCTTTTGCAGTCTTAACCGTTTTCCACAAACCTGAAATGCCAATGATTCTTTTCTCTACTGTCTCTCTTTCAACAGCACTGTACTTGTGTTTTCTTCTCTTGTCCCTCTCTTTCCAGCTACCCTCCCTAGCTATGAGGAATGCCGTAGGGCTTCTTTAGGTCGGTTCACTCGCTAACCGCCAGCAACCTTGTGCCGACTAACGAGCTGTGTGACGGCGAGTTGTGTGTCCGCATGTCCACATTATTAACCCTCTTTTCTCGCTTATCATTTCACCTCCTTTTTATTTCTTCATCGCTTCCTTATCGTTTCTGTAAACATCTGAGAGAGTGTTGCGCTGGCCTTTTTTTTTTTTAGCAGCTTTGGAGTGGGTGTTGTTGTTAGCGTATTTCTGCTCTAGTCGTCCAGTAGTTTAAAACGCGCTCCCGCTATGCTTCCGCCGGTAGCTGAACCCCTACACCGAGGACGGCGGCCACCTGAGAGCCCCCGGCAGGCAGAACTTCCTGGTCGCCTCCCTCGCTGACATCGGCTGGATCGACCGAGAAGACGACGAGGACGACGATGAAGACTACTTTGACAGACCCAGGTGAGATTGGCAAAAACAAACGCGCGGCGGTTCTGAATGGGCAGTCTGGGTCATCATTATCAAACCCACCTGACTGGTTTTTACAGTTATTGAAGTGATGAATATATTAATTTTTATATTTGCATGGTTTCTGTTGCACATGTGCAGTAACATTTGAATAATGGACCTTAATGTGATGTTTTCAACTTGTGGCAACAGGCCAGGGCCACCAACAGGGCTGGTGTTCCGCTCACGCCAGCCGCAGCCCCCCAGGGTGCCCTTGGCCCGGCGCAGGTCGTTACCCAGCCTGCACCAGGTGGACCCGGACCCCCAGGGCCCGGCCACCGCCAACAATGAGGCCATTCAAAAGATCAGCGCGCTGGAGACGGAGCTCGCCAAGCTGAGAGTCCAGATAGCACAGATAGTCCTGGCCCAGGAGAAGAGCTCGCAGTCAGGTGAGTCTTGTCTAAACACCCACCGCAAACCATCTGCTGTTCCTCAGGCGTGTACTGACCTGGCTTCAACACCCCACCCCTCTGTAATACCACATGGCTGTCACTAGGTGGCAGAAGCATGTGGACATAAAAGACCTCTCTCTCTCTCTCGCTCTCGCTCTCGCTCTCTCTCTCTCTTTCTTCCCCCCCCCCCATTAGGGCTGAAGATATGGTTAAAAAAAATGATATTGCGATTATTTGGACAGATATTGCAATATTCACTATTAGTGGAAATGATCATTTTTTTATCACGATTTTCTTTTTCTTACATCTAGAGAAGAACATTTGTAGGCCAGGGCATCTCTGCAGCACTACAATACTTCATTTATAATGGTGTACATTTACATATTTTACCCATATCAAAAAATGGCAGCTCCTGCGATTTCGATGAATTGTTCAGCCCTACTCTCCATCTACAGCTCCCGCCGCTGGCATGCCACCACCTCCCCCAGCCTCTGGTGCCCCACCCCCTCCTCCTCCCCCCCCACCACCTCCTCTTCCTCCTCTAGCCCCCGGGCTCCAGCGGACCTTCTCGGCCATAGACCTGATCAAGGAGCGCCGGGGGAAGAAGCTGGACGGCCACACTGTCTCGGAGCCCAAAGCGGCTCCCAGCATGCTCGACGTGCTGAAGGACATGGGCAAGGTGAAGCTGCGCTCGGTCAAAAGGTAAGCTGAGCAAACCACCTAATGCAGCGGTTCTCCTTTAGCCGATTCTTGCAGCCCCAACGTTTGTAAAATTTGCATATCATGGGACCCCAAGTGGGCTCTGGACGAGAACCACTGGTATAACGTCACGATCGCTCTAACAAGTACCTGCACCCTAACGTCCAGTCTGCTTTTCCCCCCTGGCCTCGCGTGTCCCGCTCAGGGGAGGGGAAGTTCCAGCCAAGGCCAGCGAGCCCATGGACGCCGCCTCCCTCATCGCCGAGGCCCTGAAGCGCAAGTTCGCCCACCGCCACCGACACGACAGCGGACCCGAGGACGACGGGGAGTTCACACTGCCCATCCCGGAGGCGAAACCGCCAGCTGCGACCCCTTTGGTAAGAGCCCATCGCCATCATGCGATATCTCAAGAACCTGTTGTTGTTGTGCTCTCAGGTGCGTTATATACTCTGTCTGTTCCTCTTTCAGTTCGGCCAGCACATGTTAAAATCCACCGGCAAAAGGAAGTTGATCTAAGCAGCAGGCTTAGCCCCCCCCCCCTCCCCCTCCCCCCCTCATCAAGGAGCTATGTTTGGGACTAGAGGTCCAGAGAGAGGATAGCTCGACGTGTCTCCTCAACCTTACAGTGTCTGCCCATGTCCTCTCGATGAGACGGGGAGTTAAACGTAGTAGCGCTGCCTGAACGGGGTCCACCTGGAGCGGTTAAGGCTCTCCAGAAACCCGCCCCCTGGTCATCTCTCCTGTGTGTCATTTATTTTTGCACTTTGTTAATTTATGTTTGTTTGTTTGTTTGTCTGTCTTTGCAAGTTTCGTTCTAATGTTTTTCATTGTGTATTTCGTTATTGGTCTTATTGCCTTAAGTTTGTTTGCATTGTTGTATTGCATTTAATAGCCGGTGCTGTTGGAAGTCAATTATGTGCATTATTTTAAGGCGACACTACATCACTTTTTACTGGCCTCAATTATAACGTTAATGAGTAACTATTCCCTGTGTGTTTGTGTGTATTGTTTGTAATAAAGTGCATAGTTCTTCTGCAAGCCCAGTTTAAGGGCATCTTGATAGTTAAGTTCACGGCAGAGGAAAGGGAGCTGTATTGTTATCATATAACACGTGGTAGATGTTTTAATTTATAATTTTAGGTAAAATAAATCTTTATTAAACAGATTATGGCCTAGATTTTAATTAGGTAATGATCCAATCAAAGCATGTATTCTGTTCTCATTCGATTGTTTTGGCTTTAAGATGTATGTGATTAAGTTAAAATCTGTTGTATTAAGCGTACTTGATTTCAGCGGTTTCCCCTGTCCTCTGTATTGGTCTCTCAACGTGGCCCAGAAGGAGCGTGAGCGATGGCCGTGTATGGGTTCTGCTTCTTGTATTGTTTAGACATGTGAATGTCATTCCAATGCTTGTCATAACTGTGCTCTGCACGTCACAGCCAAATAACTTTCAGCATCCGTTTTCCAGAGGGTTTCTCTTTCGTTGCCAACTGCTAGTTAGTCCTTTTCTTTCTTAATTTATCATGTTTTTACGATAAAGTGGTACATATGAGGGAGAAGCTCTGTCAAAGACCCCAATGGTTTTAAATTTATCAATGGAAAGTACTTATACTACAATACCATATACTGTAGTATTTTATTGGGATGATATCAATGTAACGCTTTCATGACATACTGGACAGTAGACTTGCCTCCGATATTCCCACACCGAGTTAACGTATAGGCGTTTCTCTGCGTACAAAGGACTATACCTTTTACTCACTGTGGAAACCATCCCATCCAAGACCATAACTCTAACGCCAGTATTTCCCCTTTAAATAACCAAGGCTTTTTCAAGAAAATGTGGGGCTTATCTTGTGAAGATCACAGGAGCCCAGCAGTTAGCATGGACACTACACCACCACTGGTATGACCGTGTTCTAGTTCTGTGTGTGATCACTGCTAGTGAAGTTAATGTTTTAAAGGGAAAAACTGTTACGGTATCTTGAATGTTCACTGAAATCTGATTGCCGGTAACTGACCTCATGAATAAATGTAATCTAAACTCAGATGTAAGCTTTAAGTGTTTATTGCTCAATGGTCTCATTCTTAATCTTATCTTTTCTTAAGTGGCAGTGCATTAGCTGGTGTCCCAACTGCGCCAATACGGTTGAAAAAGGCTAATCTTGGCCAGTGGTCATATTAACTGTTATCCACGTACTTAAAAAACGAAACTCATATCAACAATGTTTTTTTTTTATTATTAGTCAAATCGAAACTGCAACAGGCTTGTATCAAAAAGATCAATACGGCAAAGCCTTTACAAAATCTGGCTTGACACTGAAGTCTTTCCCAAAAGATGGCTGTCGCAACAAATTGTAAACAGTTTTATCAACAGTCTTACAGCACTTACAGCAAAAACACAAATCAGCTAAAGTAAGAAAAGCACCTGTTATCGTTCAAAATGTTCTCAACACAAACAACTTTGTGCCACTATACAGAATCAAAAGTAGACACACCAAAACACAAGGAAATAATGGAATGTTCCAAAAGTCATTCGACCATTTCGTTGTCCGTACAAAAAGGACTTGTTCCTCACAACAGGAAAAAAAAACAAAGGCAAAGAAGGGATTGGACAGTGCATTCAAAATAAAAAAAGACAAGTACACCATGCCCTTGATGAGAATAGGAGTTGGTTTGGTCACTTAGCATAGTTTGTGCATAGTCATAAAGGCATCTGTAGAGCAGTCCTCTGGGGGAGGGGGCGGTTGCATGACGTGGCTATGTTGCAAGGACACTCTGGGTGGAGAGGGAGAGAGACTTCACCCCCGGGCCACCCCCCGTGACGGGGAGCCAGGCAGACCAACCCTGCATCACCACCACCACCACCACCAAAAAAACAACCCTGAGCGAGTAAATTGTTGCGCGGAGTTTCAGGTGACGTACGTTGATCGCCGATGCGGGGCAGGGGGGGGCACGCACAGGTGGGACCGCGGTTCCACCAGGTACGAGGAACTAAGAAATGTCCTCCTACGTTTGGAGAAAAGAAAAGTCTACGAGTTCTGCAATACCTTCAGGAGGCGATGTGAAGGCTTCGAAACAGAAGCTGCACGTCTAAGACCATGATCGTGGTTTTCTGTTATTTAGGAGTGCAATGAGCGGACTCAGCATCAACTGGAGTTTGTTATGGCATTTGTGTGTGTGTGTGTTGCGAAGGTTCAGCTCATGGCTTAAACAGTAAGGGGGTTGACTGTTGGTTCTTCACATCTGTGCTTCAAAAAGGCAAACTGCCAGAGTCCCGACGCAGATCACTTGAGAGTTTTAAGGGGAAAAAGGGAACAACAGCAAAGAATTTAATGAGGAGATGCGTAAACAGTCTTCTTCGAGGCAGCAAAAGGACTGGGCTTGTCACACTGTCTTATTTTTTTTCTTATTTTTTTGTTTGTTTTAACATACAAGGAAGAATCTTCATTACAAATGCATCACGACGCTGCATTCATTGTTAGGACAGTCTCGACGTCCGAAACACTCCAGTCGTCATTCTCTTTGTTTTCAAATGGCACTTCAAAACACCAACAACAACAAAAAGAAAAAAAAAAAACTTTCTTCACGTTTTCATTTCATTACTACTTCACCGTGTTTCCCTTAGATCTACCTACCAAAAAATCATAGTGGTGATGCCAAAAACTAGAGAGAACAAATAAATAAAATACAGATAAAAGAAAATACAGCAGTAGCCAAATGAGGTATCTATGTATTGCTCTATGCCAACAAAACAGAAGAATTTAAAATTAAATAAATTAAATAAAATCAGTGGTTTGTCAAAATGGAAAGCGAAAGCAACAAAAACGTAACTACGGTGTGGAGGAGGGGAGGGGAAAAAAAGGATGATTAAGGAACAGCCACAGGGTCGGAGGTCAAACTCCTAGAGAGACCCCCCCCCCCCCACACACACACTGACCTTCAGGTCAGGGGTCAGGAGGCGGGCACAACAACAAAAAACGGAAAGTAAAAGTAGGGGGCTAAATGTCGAGTGTCACGACTCCCTGTTTCCCTGAGGTATATCTTTGGGGCTGGTTCCTCCTGTAGCCGTAGCAACACTGGGGTCCGACCGGGCACGACCGGGCGCCCCCGAGGGTCGGGCCCCAGCCCCGGACAGTCCGGGCCCGGCTGGCTCCTCGGTGCCAGAGGCCTGCTGCTGTTCCTGCTGAAGGCTGCCCCAACTGGCCTTGTTCAGGCCCAGGTGGCCCAGCATGGTCTGGGAGAGACGCGTGTCTGAGAAGCGGGCCCACTCGGAGAACAGAGGCTCCACCACGTAGGTCATGAAGCCTGGTGGGGAGAGAGAGAGATGGAGAGAGAGAGAGACAGAGATAGAGATATGGAGAGATGGAGAGAGAGAGAGAGAGAGAGGGTTGGAGGGTTAGACGCACTGGAAGCGGGATAGCAACTGTAGCTAACGGCAGAGAAGAAGGCGCGGCGTTACCGATTTGAATGTTTCCCACGGTGTTGGTGTCACGGTCACAAAGTGGGCTGACCTCAAGATTGTGCTTCTTTTCAATGTCTCCTAGAAAGGACAAAGACAAAACACAGAACGCAAGTTAGATGTGTACAAAAACGCATTCAAGAGATTGGGAAAACCTGGATCAATGTGGCAACGTCATTTACAAAACAAAAAACAGCGGGAAACTACAAATATTTCATGTGTTTCCGAAGAAAAGGTGGGAGAAGACACCTTGATGGAAGAACTCCTCCGTGACCTTCTCGCTCCACTGCTTGCTGAGCTCCCAGGGTCTGCAGGGGTTGCAGATGTCTGCACACTTCAGGGCCATCTGTGGTACCAAGAAGACCCAAGAACATCAGAGGAACGTCAGAGGAACATTACAAGAACATCAGAAGAACATCAAACAACACGAGACACAACACACAGTATAATCCATAGTTTCCGTTGGATACAGGCACGCCTCTAAGGGCAGGCGAGGGGTGGTGTGACTGACCTGCAGGATGAAGTGGCGGTGGTGGGCGTGGCCAAGACACAGGTCCTCCTGGTCCAGGTGTGTCCGGAACCTGGACAGGTACTCGTTCTGCTGGCTGATGTCCGTGGCCAGAATCAGAGAACCCAGCTGCCTCTCCATGTTCAGGCTGAGGAGTGGAGGGAGAGGGAGAGGGAGAGAGGGAGAGAGAGAATTATTCTTTTCTTTCCTTACGGATGACGACTCGACGAATGTATCGAGTTTGTTGTTGTGTTTGAGGCCTTTAGTTTTTTTTGGAGTTAGGCTATCGTGTGGTGTGAGATAAGTAACTGTTTCATGTGTAATGGTTTAAGATAAGCCATGTCTTTCCTAAATGTCTTCGTAGTGTAAAAACCATCGGCTTGGTTTGGGTTAGCATATTACGGTTTAATCATTCCCTGAATGTCTTCAAAGTGCCAATCCAACCACTGCACTCCCGTCCCAGGTGTATGAGGCTCTAGACCGGACGCTGGGTGGGTGGGTGGGCAGACCCAACAGGGACAGGCAGACTCACCTGTCCTCGGGGGGTAGGTGGGAGAAGAGCTCTGTCTCTCTGAGCAAGCCGACGGCAGACCTCCAGTGGTGGTTCTCCAGAACTGAGGTATTCTGCACATGGAAATGGAGATTACTTGGGTATTTAGTCATTTAGGAGACACTGTTGTTATTATTATTATTATTATAAATTTTTTCTAAACGTTTATTTCTTGAGGATGCCTACAGGTTAGGCTGTGAAACATTGGGGAATCAAACCCAGTACCATTTGGCTGGGCGTCATCCTATCCACTACACACTATCCTGCCATGCATGCTCAGGTGGAGGGTTAGGGCTTAGGGTGGTGATGAGAAGATGAACCCCTACCTTATAGAGGGTAGCCAGGTAGTGGTCGGTCTTGATGAGGAAAGGCTGGTTGACTCCGGGGTGGCCCAGGTCATGGGTGACCGCCGCCAGCAGGCCAATCAGGAGGTCGCAGGAGGTCAAGTATTTGGAGAGCTGAACGACAAGAGAGAGTAATGAGATGCTTGGACCACTGAGTGGAGATGTTTCACACACTCAATGTACATCCGTCACTCAAATGATGAAAGGAAGAAAAAGAAAAAAATATATACTTTCTGTCTTGCTATCATATTATTTCTATCGGGTATCTTGTGGGTTAATCCTGCAACAATATTGCAACAATATTGCAGAAGCAATAAAAAGCAACCAAAACCAAGGAAACCACAGCCTAATCTTGACTGAAATCTTGGTTATCACAATCACTAGCTGCCTTCACATCACACGACTTCAGACCCTCTTTGTGCATCATCTAGGTTCGTGTTATGACAACAACTGAGGGCAACCTATTGAACCCAGAATAATAATTCACAGAATAACTTTGGTCTGACATGTGACCATTACCTCTCACCAGCATAACTTAAAAGTGACAATGTGTAAGATTTGCGCCTCTGTCGGTTGCTAACATTTACTCGGCAGAAATAAAAAACATTGCAAACTGCTTTTTGTCTTAACGTGGCCCCTCCCACTTGCTGCGGTTGACAGCACTCACTCAATAACAACCGAAATACAAAAATATACAAAAATACATCAGCATGTACTACAGATGTATCTAGATCATTTTACTTTAAAAATAATAATAAATATATTAGTAAATCTTACACATGGTCAATTTAATATGGAAAATATACACCAACAAAATTGTTCCAAGTGATTTCAACGACGTCACCGGTTTTCAATTCGCTCTTTGAATAAACCCCGTTTTTCTCACACCACTCTTACCGCGGGTTCACGCATGTAGCAGTACATGGCCTGCGTGACGTCGGCAGCGTGCACGCCGTTGTGGTAGGGGTTGTGGCTGTGGTAGTCCTCCTGGACCATGACCAGGAACCTCCACAGCTTCACCATGTCCAGCTGGAACAGCTCCACCAGCTCATACTGGTTCAGCAGGTGGAAGGTGAGGGTGATCAGGCTGTTCCCTGGACAGCAGCCAAGCAGAGAAAAAAAAGAAGAAGAAGAAAATAAAACATACAAGCATTTTTATTTATGCTTTAGTATCAATAATCATCATCATCATCATCATCATCAATCAGCAACAAAAAAAAAGCAGGAAAATATTTTATAGCCAATGAGACGGCACAGAGCCTGGGCCGGAAACCAGAAACTGCAAGGGGCGGAGCTACACATTGTTTCCTGTTTCGCGTAAGTAGATGAAGCTTTCGGAAGGGGGCTTTAATAAGTGTATTTCTACAATGGCCAGTCTACACAGTATTGATTCGAAACCTCTACAGACACTTTTTTACTCGTGCTGGCCCGAGTTTGTGTTCGCTGTTAGTAGCCAATTACGCATTTACAGATCCCCGCTTACAGCAACATGATTCAGAGAAACAAGCTCATCTGCTATCAGACTTTAGATTAGTAATCTAGACTATCATTTGACCATGAAGTTGGAAACTATACAGTCTATGATTGAAAAGCAAAAAGCAACAGCTGATTTGCTGTTTTGGTACAAACAATTGAGTCGCTTTTTGTTTAACTGGTTTAGGTTGAAAAAACTATTTGATCCAAAGGTACATGAAGTCACTATTAAAGTATATACCGGCCTTGGTGATAAAACCAATGTAACCGTCTCTCCTGGCTTCACTGAAACATTCGCTTCCAGCTTTTGGAATCAATGCACATCGCATGCAAAGTTTATGGACAAAGAAAACAGTGAATTGCCAGTGAAAAGTACTTTATCATAAAGACCAAAGTGATACTGCCATTGTTTACGTTCATGGCAGGCATGCTCACAATAAATGCTCTTAGGTAAAACAAAGTAATTTTGGCAAATTATATTGGTAACAGATGCTTTAGTGAAGCCAGGAGAGACGATATTCTGTGAAGGAATTTCACTCACGGTCGGAATTTGCAGCACCTTCAGGTGCTGATAAACCTCTAGCTGTCAACTCAGCCTGTGACTGATCTTGTCAACGAACAAGCATAGCATGCAAGATCGCTTGTTTTGTGGATGATGAGGGCTGGAGACGGCAGTGAAAATCAACCATCATTCTAATAATTTAGTTCGCTTTCTGAAAATAATGAAAACACGAAGAACGCAAAAAAATAAATAACACACACACACACACACACACACACACACACACACACACACACACACACACACACACACACACACACACACACACACACACACACAGGGTAATGTTTCCTTCGCCCTGCAGACACAAGCAGGTCTTTGTGTGCATCTCAGCTGCACCTCAGAGGAGGGGGAGGAGTCAGGCGCTCTCCTGTCTTTATTAAAATACCATTCTGCTGGTGTCTAGTATCTTACCCCTGGTGAATAGTGAGTGTGTGCATGTGTGTATGTGTGCATGTGTGTGTGTGTGTGTGTGTGTCTGTGTTTGAGTGTTGGTAGACAGTCTGTTCTTTTCAGAGCTGATTACCCGGAGCATGTGTCTCTCTCTACAGGGGGGTCTTGATGGCTCACTCTGCCACCACTGTGTGTGTGTGTGTGTGTGTGTGTG
>OOFB01017782.1:20726-33108 GCA_900323305.1 Trachyrincus murrayi | reverse complement strand
CCCCCTCTAGTCTCTCCGGCGTCCGACTGCACCCAGGAGAAGTCCATGTTCTGCCGCATCAGTGCCAACCGCCTGCATGGCGGCGAGATGCGCTACTACCCGTTCCGTCTCACGCCGTACCAGCTGACCCTGCGTGACTCCGATGACGCCGAGCCCCAGCCCTGCTGCCTGCTCATCGCCGAGCGCGTCCACTCCGGATACGAAGGTACACCGAGGGAATGTCCTCCTCTTCCTCGCCCCCCCTGACAGCTCTGCGCATAAGTGAACACATCTGTAGCTTTATAGATTTTGACTCACTCACGTTTGATTGTATGAGGCTACAAGATGGCTTAAATG
This sequence comes from Trachyrincus murrayi, assembly GCA_900323305.1. Lineage (NCBI taxonomy): Eukaryota > Metazoa > Chordata > Actinopteri > Gadiformes > Macrouridae > Trachyrincus > Trachyrincus murrayi. The sequence continues at coordinate 32,772 of OOFB01017782.1, read as the reverse complement.
TAGTTTTATATCGGCACGTGTATGGTAAAAAAGAAATGTAAAGATTCTTTGTAAAAAAAAATGTAAAAGAAAAATGTTAAATGGTTATCATTTTCCCCTCATACTTGTTGAGGTCAAACTAGCAACCTGTTTCACAAAAACCTGTCGATTATAACCGCGACATTGTTCTGATTAGTTAAAATCTGGATTTGACATCATGTTCGTTCTGTTAGATTAAAAAAATCGGAGCGGTTCCAAGAGATGTCCTCCCAGTTCTCTCTCAGGGGTTAGCGTCCAGGCTGCTCAATGACTCCGCCAGTCGTTGGTCCATAGCCATAGCAGACAGCTGATAGTTCAGCAGCCAGGCCTGCTGGTTACCACATTACCCTGAATATGCATAACCTGCTAAAGCAGCCAGATGGACTTCTCGAGGAGCCCTCGCTCCTCCAGCTGCCTCCATCCTCCAGCTCCAGTTACTGACAAACAGGAACCATGCTGTCGATTGTATGTCTAATCCTCTTCTCCACCTCTTCCTCGTGACAACCAGCTCCTCGCATTCCTACAGACAAGCGGATCTTCACCACCAGCCACACGCCCAGTTGCCTCTTCCAGGAGGTTGACGAGAGGTCAGTACCCCCCTTTGATTCAAACCGCTTTGGTCTGTTGAATGTTTTTGTAATTTTATTTGAGTCAAATAGCTTCCTCTGCAGCTGTTTCATGACAAGCCGCAAGCCCAGTGTGATAACAAGGCTCAACGTGTGTGTGTGTGTGTGTGTGTGTGTGTACACAGGGCCGTACCATTGCTAGGCTACCTTCCCCAGGACCTGGTGGGAACTCCCATTCTCCTCTACATTCACCCTGACGACCAGCCCATTCTGGTGGCCATCCACAAGAAGAGTAAGTTTGTCTATCTTTCTTTCTTTTTCTTTCTTTCTTTTATTTATACATATATATATATTTCCTCCTGCTCTCGTCTAAGCCTGTCGTTGCGTCTCTCCTCCGCAGTACTGCAGTTTGCGGGGCAGCCCTTTGACCACTCCCCCCTGAGGATGTGCGCCCGCAACGGCGAGTACCTGACCATCGACACCAGCTGGTCCTCCTTCGTCAACCCGTGGAGCCGCAAGGTGGCCTTCATCGTGGGCCGCCACAAAGTCCGCACGTAAGTCCGCTCACGCTTCTTCTTCGCTGACTTGAGTTTGTGTTTTCCGGAGGCGGCGGTGGTCGGGTTGCTGGGTTGGGAGGAATTGCTTCTCGAACGATGCCGCTTGAATTGTTCTAAAACTTGCTGCAGTCAAAGTCCCGAGTTATTTATTTGGATTGCTAGTTTCGCAGACGATGTGGTGTTTAAAAAAAATAAATAAGGGTATTTGTGAAAGCGCAAACAAATCATTATTGGAGCAAAAACTGAACATGGCACGTTATCCGCTCTCTCTCTCTCTCTCTCACACATGGCCGCACACATGCCACACACCACCCACATTCCCCATATTTAAAGAACGTATGAAGGCTCGGTATCATGCTAGGATTTTGTATGTCGACAATAGCCAAGCTTTAAAATCAGTTATTCAAAAAGATATTTCACCATCGTCCTTTTTTTTTTTTTAAAGAAAGAACGTTTTGAGTGTTGCACCTGTTTTTTATTAACGGCACTCCCCCCCTCCGTCCCCCCCAGGAGCCCGCTGAACGAGGACGTGTTCACCATGCCGCGCCGCTGCGAGAACCGTAGCACCACGCCCCACATGGTGCAGCTGAGTGAGCAGATCCACCGGCTGCTGGCGCAGCCCGTGTACAGCGGCGGCTCGCAGGGCTACAGCTCCCTGGGCTCCAACGGATCCCGGGGCTCGCGCCGCTCGCACCCCCAGCGCCTCAGCGCCTCGGCCACCTCCTCCAGCGACAGCAACGGCCCGTCCGCGGGGGACCGCATCGCCACCGCCTTGGCCATCGCCACGGCGACCGCTACCGCCGCCGCTGCCACCACACACAAGCCTGTAAGTCATTTTGGGGCGTTATCACTTCATATCGCCACCGTCGAGTTCTAGAATGAGGGGGGGGGTCCGCAAAGTGTGCAGACGTGTGCCTGGCTCTTGATTTGCGCGATCTATTGCAGACGACCTTCCAGCAGATGTGCAAGGACGTGCACATGGTGAAGACCAGTGGTCAGCAGGTGTTCATCGAGTCTCGCAACCGCCCGCCCGCCAGGAAGCGCACCAGCACAGGTACAAGGGAACAGTGTTCGGCCACCGCCATCGCCACCGACGCTATGCTAACGAGGCCGTTAGAGTCTAGACTCCGGGAACCCTCCCTCCCTCCGTTCGTCGGCATGTCGGTTTGAAATGCTATTTCTCATTGGTTGACTTTCTCAGAGAAAAATTTAGCTGTATTCATTCATTAGTTTTTTTTATTACTGATTCATAGTCTTATCTCTGTACTACCTCATCCAGATTGAGTCTCGTCTTGTCTTTCATGATGAATTTGAAGCAGTTTGTTTTGATTGATTTCATTTAATTACATTTTTTTTTTTAACTTTTAACATGGCCACTAAAAGCTGATTTGACTGACCTGAACTATTCACCGGATCTTAGAAAACCAACCTATTGTGGTAGAGAAGCAATCCTGGGGTTGGCTAATACAGGTAAGACCACACAAGCTAGCTAGTTAGCCAAAGCCCAGCTGCAGAGATGGAGGAAAGCTAGCTGTTAGCTAGGTGATTGCAGTACAATGTAACGATACACCCACCAAACATCAAGTATTTTTATATGCAGACAAGCCTGTGAACAAGCCATGAGAAGAAGAGATTTCATTTTTAGCATAGGACAAAGTAGAATTTTGCGGTTGCATGTGTAAAGACTTAAGAGTAAGATGCAAATTATGATTCAAGGGTTATTTTACTTATTGGTGTAATGCGGTTACTAACACCAGTGACTAAAATAAACATTAAAACAATTAAATATTTGTTCATAAAATTGTACAAAACATTGTATCAATTATTTGTCACATAGTGGCCCGTGTATAACAAGATTTATTATTAATTCAGTTAATTACATTCTATGATGTTATTTTAATGTATGTAGTTATTCAACTCTCCATAGTCCTAGTTTGTCTTAAACCGGATTAAGCCTGATTCCCTACACAGACTACGGACACGCCAATATTGCCCCGCTAACTATTTTTTTTCCCTCCTCTTCTGTTTCTCCCTGGGTGCTCATCCGTCCGTCCGTCTGTCCTTCCAGGTGTGCTGAACAGTTTCAGGCCACTAGGTGTCAACTCGATCGGCACGCCGGTCCCACACATGCACGAGCCGAACAAGGCCCCGGTACCCACGCCGCTCATGCCGAAAGAGTCCCCCACGGCCTACTCTTACCAGCAGATCAACTGCCTGGACAGTATTATAAGGTGTGTGTGTGTGTGTGCGCATGTGTGTGTCCTAATCTGATTTCCCACTATGGCTGGCATGAGTAGTCGGCTTATCGCAACTCGGAAACGTTGAGTCAACTTTGAATTAAGTCAATGTCGTCATGTGTTAATATGTTATCTAGTTTGGTTACTTAGCGAGTTAGTTAGCGGCTAGGTCTAGGCCAGCTAGTGCGTTGCCAGCTAGCAAGGTCTCTTTATCTTTCCCACTACCCCCCTCCTCCCCTCAGTGGGTATAGTGGAGGCCAGACATGCTCCTTTAGACACAGAGTGTGTGACCTTGTGGGGACCAGGTGTCCTGTAAGAGATTGTAACCAAAGCAAGGCCCCGCATGCACTGCCGGGGTCGCCATGGACTCTGACCTTGGCCGGTGCACGGCGACCTGAGATGGCAGCTGCCTGCAAAAACAGAAAGCCACTGGAGGAGTTTCAGAAGATTAGTTCACTCACTCGAGGCCTTGAGTATTCTGGACTCCAGAATACTTTTATCCAGCGTGATTTGCAGTGAATTGTCATGCGATTATCGAGCAGGTAGGGGTTCGAGCTGCTTGCTCAGGGACGCCTACAGGTAGACTGAGGCTATTGCGGTTCGAACTCAAAACCTTTCGGCTGGGGGTCAAACACCCTAGCCACCAGACTATCCCTAGCCCCTATTTTCGGGCCCCAGATTCTACCGTCTCAAGACGTACGCCTTGGTGTGTCGCGTCTTTAAACCAAGTGCCGCCGATCAATCATTGTTACTTCAGCGGGTGTCTGACTGACCTTCAACTTTGACCTTTGACCCGACCAGGTACCTGGAAAGCTGCAACATTCCCAGCACGGTGAAGAGGAAGTGCGGCTCCTCCTGCACCTCCACCTCCGACGAGGACAGCGGCAACGCCAAAGGTACGTCTTTCTCCTACAGCGTCGTCTCTCACGCACTCAGAATCCATCGTGTTAGCCTTTCAAGAACAGCACGTAAGAACACTACCCGTTTTCTTTTTCACTGCAGCTGTCAAAGTAGTTATCGGCAAGATAACGATTTTATTTTTTTTACTTTTCGACTTCGTGCCCACGGTATAAAAGTCATCCACACACAAAATGCTAGAAAATCTGCATTTTGAACAAAACGAATAGCTGCAGTGAAAAAGGGACATGGTGCAGGTTTAATGCCTCTGCCTTGCTCAGCAACCACATATTAGAGAACATTACATCTAAAATGTTGTATACATGTGTTAATTCACCATATTTTAATGCTTTAATAGTCTTCCATATATGCTTTTTAATATAATTTTTAATACAATATAATACTTTTTAATATTATTGCTCTAATAGTCTTGTATACATTTTGTATACATTTTAATATGAAACATTGTTTGTATGTGCGTGTTTGTGCGTGTGTATTTTACCATACACAATTTTAACCAAAGAAGAAGTGAAAGTGCAGTTTATCGTATTGCCTACACATCTCTCTCTCACTCTCTCTGTCTGGGCCCAGTCGAAGGCCACCCTTATTAAAGAGCAGTATATCTCCCTGTAGGTGCGTCAGTGAGCCTGGTGGGGGAGCCCTCCCCTCTCCCGCCTCTGGCCTTGGCCAGCAAGGCCGAGAGCGTTGCCTCGGTTACGTCCCAGTGTAGCTTCAGCAGCACCATCGTCCACGTAGGAGACAAGAAGCCGCCGGAGTCAGGTGGGCATTGTTTCCACGGCGACCCTCCGCGCCTGTGTGCCGGCGGTAGCCAGCACTTCTCTTGGGGTTTGCCTTGTCATGTTTCACAAAAAAAACCTCGTCTCTGGTAGGGATGGGCCGATCCGATACTGGGGATCAGAATCTGTCCGGTACTGGGGATCGGAATCTGTCCGGTACTGGGGATCAGAATCTGTCCGGTACTGGGGATCGGAATCTGTCCGGTACTGGGGATCAGAATCTGTCCGGTACTGGGGATCAGAATCTTTTCGGTACTGGGGATCGGAATCTGTCCGGTACTGGTGATCGGTATCTGTCCGATACTGGCCTAATATGTGGTATCGAGTATCGGTGGCTGGAGTTTATGCATAGTTCCGATACTTTTTTTTTGCTCACCTAACTTCTTATATAGCTAAATCAAAGCTGCTATTCAGCTGAAAGAGATAATACAATAGTATTTATATTTTGTAAAGTTAATTGGCAGATCCATAGGATCACTACCACTACATATAATACGCACAGTACACACATATAATAGACAAAGTTAGTAAATGGGCTAGCCTAATATTCAGCTTTTTATATTAAAGGAAAAAATCTTTGTTCCAAATGTGTTGTTGTGTTTGTTGCTGGCTGTCTGTGTGTACTGCTAATATGTTAAAAAAGCCAGGACACTAAATGCAAGCTTGTGGAGCGCTCGTTCTCATAGTCTCTCTCTCTCTCTCTCTTTCGTCTCTAGACATTGTGATGGAGGAAGCCCCTCCCACTCCTACATTGGCCCCTCCCACCCCCACAATGGCTCATCCCATGGTCCGACTGGCTCTGCCCACAGCCACTTCGACCGTGACTGTCGCCACTGCCGCCTCAAGGACCACACCCCCTCCTCCCCCACCCGCTGCCATGGCGACCGCGCCGTCGCAGCCCGAGAGGGAGGGGAGGAGGAGCGGAGGAGGTGCGTCGGGTCGCCTCGGCCTGACCAAAGAGGTGCTGTCTGCACACACCCAACAGGAGGAGCAGGTGTTCCTGGACCGCTTCAAGGACCTCAGCAAGCTGCGCGTGTTCGACCCCACCGCCTCCTCCACGGTCCGCTGCCACGCCACCGCCACCAACCCCCTGTCCAGAGGTAGGGAACACACACTCTGTACATCAACACATACTGTACATCAACACATGCACAGAAGAGGAGAAGTAATGTCCTTTACTTGATCCGTCTCTCCCTCCAGGGGTCCGGTGTTCCCGGGACTACCCCGCCGCCGCAGGGAGCAGCGTGGGGCACCGGCGCGGCCGGGGCGGCAAGCGCCTCAAGCACCAGGAGACCTCCGACCACCGCAGCTCCGTGGACCTGGGGGTCTGCCTGCACCCCCCGCCCACCACCACCCTCCCCCTGCCCCTCAACATGCCCCTGGGCTCCCAGGCCAGCATCCCTGCGGTGCCCTTCCCCCCCGGCATGCTCCCCCTCTACCCCATCTACCCCCCGCTACCCCAGCCCGTGGTGCCCCAGGCCCAGATGGTTCCCCCCATGATGGCCTTGGTCCTGCCCAACTACATGTTCCCCCAGATGGGCGGCGCCCTGGCGCCGGGCCCCGCGGTCGCCAACCCGGGACACTTCTACAACCCCAACTTTAACCCCTACCCTGCCACCGCCGCAATGCCCCTTCCGGTGCCCCTACCGGTGGCGGCGCCCGTCTGCGTCCCCAGTGGCGCAATGCCCATCCTGGGGGCCCGGCCCCCGTCCCGGAGCAGCACTCCCTCCGCCCCGGCCGACCGTGAGGGTGTAGAGTCGCCGCTGTTCCAGTCGCGCTGCTCATCACCGCTCAACCTGCTGCAGCTGGAGGAGTCTCCTAGCAACCGGTTGGAGGTTGCCACGGCGATGGCTGTCTCGCAGCAGCAGGCCGCGCCCTCCTCTGCACAGGGTAGCAGCGCCCCGGGGCAGAGCTCGGCCAATGAGAGGACCTTGGATGAGTCCAAGGAGACAGAGAACGTGAGTTCTGCCTTCCTCGTTCGTAAAATACGAAATATCACGAGTTACGAGATACATATTTGAAGTAATTAAAAACGTGTCAAGATTGTACAGGTCGATGTATTTTTTCAAGCACGTTTTTTAACATTTAACGGCGAGTTCCGATTTCTGCTGCGTATCGTTCGGAGGTTTAACGGGTGCTCTCCTGTTGTCTTCACCTCAGGGCGAGTCCAACCAGGACGCCATGTCTACCTCCAGCGACCTGCTGGACCTGCTGCTCCAGGAGGACTCCCGCTCTGGCACCGGCTCGGGGTCCTCGGGCTCGGGGTCCTCAGGCTCTGGGTTGTCTGGGTCCGGTTCCGGATCCAACGGCTGCAGCTCTTTCGGAACCAGCGGCACCCGTAAGTACAGATCACTCGCTTGTATATGTTAGCTTTGATTTCGATCATATTGCTTCATTTTAATTTTGGTTGTCCACAACTACAGTTATTTGTCAGTGTTGCATGAGTCACTCATGACTAACCCCATCAATCCTTTTGACCGCGTGTCCAGGGAGCAGCCACACCAGCAAGTACTTCGGCAGCATCGACTCGTCGGAGAACGATCACTCCCGCAAGCAGCCTGCAGGGGGCGGTGGCGGCAGCAGCAGCGGCGGAGGAGACAGCGGTGAGGAGCAGTTCATCAAGTGCGTCCTGCAGGACCCCATCTGGCTGCTGATGGCTAACACTGACGACAAGGTCATGATGACCTACCAGCTGCCAGTCAGGTGAGACCACCCGACCAATCAATTTTCAAGACATTTTTTTCCTCTTTTTTTATATTGGCTCGGCTAAAAGATCAATGGTGAATAAATAAATTGTTAAACATGTTACAATATGTTTTTTATTGAGCCATCTCTAAGGGTTGCCTTTTTATAAGCACTGAACACTTCCTACTGTAAGACCAAACGAGCCACATGCCACAATGAGATTTAATGTTGTTTCGAGGAAAGACAGGATTTAGTTTATTTATTGACCAATAAGCTGGCTGCCAGCGGTTGGTTTATAGATTGACCAGTGAGCACTCGGTCGCCGGGCAGACGAATGACACGGGGTCTCCCTGGCTGTGTTTCAGGGACATGGAGACGGTGCTGCGTATGGACCGCGAGGCCCTGCGAGCCATGCAGAAGCACCAGCCGCGTTTCAGCGAGGAGCAGAAGAGGGAGCTGAGCCAGGTGCACCCCTGGATACGCACCGGGCGCCTGCCCCGCGCAATCAACATCTCTGTAAGCACCCCTCGCTTATTCTCTCTCTCTCTCTCTCTCTCTCTCTCTCTCTCTCTCTCTCTCTCCAGGCGTGCACAGACTGCAAGTCTTCGGCCGCGGCCGCAGCCCCCTATGACGTGGAGCTCCACGAGATGGAGCTGTGTGCGGACCGGCCCGCCCCTCGCAGGCCGGACGCCCCCATGGAGGAGGGCAGTCACCACCCGGCGGAGGAAGAGGAGGAGGACGACGACGAAGAGCAGCAGACGCAAGCCGAGGTGGGCAAAAAATGCGGCGGGGCCGGCGACCAGGAAATGGCGACGGAGACGCAGGAAGTCGGGGAGGGGAAAGCGGGGGCCGTGACCTCGGAGGCGGACATGACACACTGAAAGGAGACCCGGGTGAAAAGATGTCACTGGTTCCTTCTTGTTCCTCCTCGTACGGGACGTTGTTGTCCTGTCACCCTCGACGTCTTTACAACGAGCACTACAGGACGTTTGTGTATCGGAGACGACGCGTTGCAGTTGATAGTAGTGAGCTGCTGGTCGTGTTAGACGTGGGGGGGGGGGAGGTGTATGCACCTTGTACGATGGAAATGCCTTCGATTGCAGATTGCACACCGTTGCGAGCCACACATGTTTTTTGGTTTGTTTTTTACAACAGTCAATGTTGTTGATATTTGTATATTTATTTAAAAAGAGATGTCAAATAAAATGTGAACATTAAAGACGAAGCGAGTGGGAAAGACAAAGTGTTTTTCCGGGATAGCCCATTTTCTGAATGGAGATCGATGTTTCAACACCAGGATGACCGTGGACCCGGTCACCTCATGTCCCTCGCCTGGGGACGTTGACACTAGGATGACCGTGGACCCGGTCACCTCATGTCCCTCGTCTTGTGGGAAGTTGAGTTTGAAAGAACTAAAAGCCAAATGTTTCCATGTTTGTTGAGGAGACGTTCCTCTATGAGGTTTAAATGGAAAGAAAAAGGTTTTAGAAAGTAAAACATTTAAAGTAAAGAACAAACGTCTTGACTGTAAAAAGAAATATATATATATTAGAAAATGGCCACCTTTAATGCTGTGGACATGGTGTACATTGAGAACAATGTGGGATTTTATTTTGTAAGTATTATGTATATTTTTATACTGTCTGTAAATACAGTTGGAGATTGGGGACCTAAATGTCTACCCTAGGTATGTTCAGATCTATCTTTGTCGGTTGTCATTGCATATCTATTGTGTATTACAAAGGCAGAAAATGACAATCAGAGCACCTTGGATGCAACGGTTGTTTATTTTTTGGCTGTTCGTGTTTTTTTTTTTTGTGTCACCACTGTTCACTCATCAAGCGTTTCGTCGTTGTCGTGACAACGTGAGACGGTTCACACTACCAGCACCAAATGGGGACAACATGAGACGTGAGACGGTTCACACTACCAGCATCAAATGGGAACAGCTCCAGGACTTGGGGGGGGCGATGTTGTTGTTGTTTTGAGTGTACAGGTGAAACCAAGAAAAACGCCTCTGGTTTTTCCACAAAGTGTGTTTCATCGTTTTGTAAACTCTCCTCTCTATCCAGTGTCTCTTTTTCTCTTCCTGTGGCACTGTTAAGGTCGTGTGATCTTCTCTATGCTTCTTCATGATGTAGCTGTTCAGTGGTGTCTGCACCAGTTTCAAAATATTTTTTTGTGAAATAATTTGTACAAAAAACGGAATTAAAAACGAATTTAATTGTTGCTCTCGTGGATGTTTTGTTCACTTGTTCTTGTCTGGATTTAGCCTCATGGTTCCTGCAGTAGTGAATCTATTCTCTGTTGGGGTTGTTTTTCGCGGCGTTGGAAGTTGGTGGCCATCTTGAAACCACGGTCTGTTTTGAAAGTCCTGGCCGGCTCCGGTCGGAGCGGTCGGCCACCGCCACCACCACCACCACAGCTTAAAAAAGACAAAAGTGGAATGCCCTCATTTGGACCGAATGCACACACCCACCCACACACACACACACACACACTCACTTCAACATACATTTGAAGTCAGTTCACGTCATGATTGCGATTGAAGTGGTTATGGACTATCCAAGCTGGTAGTAAACTATACAGAGTGAAGGTCCTGATTAAAAAAAATTGCATTCTCTCTAAACAAAATGGCCGCCGCCTTCTTCACCACTCTGACTCTTTCTTCTCATGCCAAACTGAGTCTGTATTCGCCCATATAATCTTTCCTACAATATATCTATGGAACGTATTGTAGACACACACAAGTTTGCCTCATTTTTGTGTGTGTGTTTAAAAAATCTACACTCACTACACAACACTAGCAGTCTGTCTGCCAGCTCAAAGCACAGGAACATACACACCCATATATATATATATATATTGACCATGACCCTACCTGTTGAACATGCCTTACACACACACACACACACTGGGTAGTGTGCAAACTCACCACATTCTGTAGTCCTTTCATAACTTCTGGCCCATGGTACAGTATCCAGCAGGAATTACGTTATTCTTATCTAAACAGAAACATTCAAATAATTCATTATTTCTTGCTCTCTCTCACCATGAATCCCTCCTCCCTTCTTCACATCCACCTTCTTTCTCCCCTCCCTCCCTTCATCCCTCCCTTCCTGCTGGGACTGCCTGCCCTCTCTCCCCACATCTCTCCTCCTATCTCTCTCTCTCTCTCTCTCTCGTCCCATCCTCCCTCGTTCTCTGTGCTGTCGGGTGAGAGGCGAGATGGACGGCAGGCTGTGCAGTTTGGTGGCCCTGGTCACCGTCGCCCTGGGGTGGACCCACGCCCAAACCCAGCACAACCACACCAGGTAGGAACTCTGTGTGTGTGTGTGTGTGTGTGTACACATTGTGTGTTTTTCTGTGTTTGAGATGATCAAACAGCATGCCCATGTGGCACCCATTTTTCTTTCTCGATCCCTGCAGTTGTGGCCCCTGTGTGTGCGTGTGTGTGTGTGTGTGTGTGTGTGTGAGTGAGTGTGATCCCCTCCCCCCATGGGTTTTTTCTTCTCTCGGTCTTAAGGGAATTGGGACCCAACAGTGCGACATGGAAGATGCAGCAGAGTCTGCCCTCTTAACAAGGTGCAGTTAGCTTCCCACAGACCAACACGCAGACAGACAAACTGGCACAATCTGGCCATGCCGGGACTTTCTGCAGTTATTCGTGTAGTTTTGCCTCGCCTTGCCACGCAGTAGCACTTTTTGCTCTATCTGTAGTTTGGCACACTTTTGACGGGTAGACATAGCTACCGTTGCTGAAACATGGTACTTTTTTGCCGTTGCACACTCATGCATACAGACAAACAGTTGCCTGTTTTTTCTGCTCAGCTCAGAAATGAGCTCCCTTGCCTCCCTCTCATGGAATGCTTGACCTGATGTAGCGTTTAGAGCAGTGGTTCTCAACTGGTCTGGCCTCAGGACCCACAAGTGTCATTAAGCTTCCTACCCACTAGGCGACTTTTAGAGTCAGTAGTACACACTACACGACTGGTCTTGACGATGAAACGGAAGAACTTGTAGAAATTGTTGTATGTCTATGGTTGCTGTTGTAAACCAGTTCATTCCCCTTTTCTTCATCTTGACCTCACATCCGATTGGTCGTCCTTGATCTCAAATCTCATTGGCTGCTGCCAGCGTAATTGCCATTCTCAGTCTCAGTGAGACTCACACTAGTCGGGCCCGATAATATCAAACCGGTTTGAAAAAATCTTTGCCCTCCGAACCGTGTTCCAACGCGTGTCTTGAGACCCCCCACACCACACAACAATCAGAGCCGACTTCAGCCG
>OOFB01017771.1:0-10939 GCA_900323305.1 Trachyrincus murrayi | reverse complement strand
CCAACAAGATCAGCAGGATCGTCAGGAAGGCGGGCGCTGTCCTGGGGGTCCAGCTGGACTCCTTGTTGGTGGTGTCTGAGAGGAGGATGCTGCGCAAGCTGCGTAGTATCCTGGACAACAACTCTCACCCTCTCCATCAGGTGCTGACCTCATACAGAAGCACCTTCAGCAACAGACTCATTCCACCCAGGTGTACCACAGAACGCCACAGGAAGTCCTTTCTTCCTGTGGCCATCAGACTCTTTAATTCGTCTACCTCGGGTCGTGAGAGGGACAGTGGAGACACAGTGACCTGAGGTCAACGCACTGTAATTTTCACTGTAATTTTGCACTGTAATTTCAATTTGCACTGTACTTTCACATGTCACTTTTTTCAGTATTCATCTGTTATTTATTTAGTATTTATTACTGCTAAATTGCACTATACGTATTGTTGTATATTGTATATACCTACGTATTACTGTAATTTGTTGTAAATTGTTCAAATTCACCTGTCAATACATTTAGACTTCATTTAGTTTATATTTAGTTTATACTTAGTTGTTTAGTTTAGTTTAGTTTGTTTGTTATTTAGTATAAGTATATTTATTGTACATTTATTCCCCTCTGTTTCAACTGTTGCACCTTAATTTCCCTCGGGATAAATAAAGTCTTCTTGAATCTTGAATCTTGAATCTTGAATGATAGCTGTATGTATCTCTCTTAGTAGCCTACAGTCTATTTGGAGTCTACTTGCTATACACAAAAGTAGTATGTGGCAACCAGTTGTTCAGAGTGCGTTTCCTGGCTGTGGTCTTGTGGTCAAGGACTTATCTGATATTATATATGACAGTATGTACAACTTCAAACTTGGAGACAAGTCGAAGAACAAAATGAAGAAGGATAATAATCATTTCAAAAAGCCCTGCCAATTCAGTTTCAGCCAACAGCGGTTTTCATTTAATTACGTTTTTACGAAGACATATATCATCTAGGGCTGCAACGAACGATTATTTTCATAGTCGATTAATCTAAAGATAATTTTTCCAATTCATTATTTAGTCTATAAAATGTCATAAATAATAGCAAATGCCATCACAAGTTACCAGAGTCCAAAGTGATATGTCAATATGCTTGCTTTATCTGACAAGCAGCTGAGAAAAACAAAATGATTCCTTTTATAATGATCCATGAACCAAATATTTGAATTGAACTGCAACATTAAGCAGCAAAGGTTTATTTATTACTTGATAAATGACTCAAACGATTAATAGATTATCAAAATTAGATTAGATACATTTTCTGTTAATCGACGTATGGCCACTGTGATAAACATCTGTTACATCTTGTTGTGTTGTGCCTGTTCAGGTACATCAGGGGACACCGGGGGATCAGCCATCCAGAGTGCTAAAGGTCTGGCCCAGGTGGACGTGATGGTGGTGTATCCCAGGGGACGCATCACCCCCGTCCAAGAGAAACACATGACCACCTGTTTACAGGACAACATCCACGTGTTTGCAGGTAAACCCGGAAAGGAAGACGTAACGGTCCATGACATCATTGTGTTTCATATAGGTGACCACCTTTTATAGGTCATATTTTAATACTCCGGATTAAAATATGAATTCATATTAATTCATATTCATATTAATAATTAAATGCACTAACAGTAATCAAAATTAATGCTTTAGAAATGATTGAATGTGACATAAAAGGGCCCCTATTTTACCACCAGGTGTGATGTTGATTAGCCATTACAAGCCATGTCAAAAGCTACCCTCTATTGACATCACAAGTGGGAGTGTCCACCCAGATGTATGATGGATAGATCAGCCTACCAGTTGGTACAGTCCACTGGATAGGCTGGTAGGCTATCCATCACACATCTGGCCCTTTAAGTTGTTATTTAAAATAGACTAACTCGTCAAGACTTCTATTGAATAGGTAATGTACAAATATGTATTCTATCACTTATAGGGCTTGTACATCAGAATGCATCATGGGATTTATTGTTGGCGATACTCCACCATATTGAGAGGACTCAAGAGAGTTGTAGTAATGTAAAATCCTAAATCGACGTAAATAATCCATAACCTAGGCTAATGAAAACTTTGTTTTGCCATGTCTCGGATGAGAAATGCTGTGGCAGTTTCAAACACAACAATGTCTCCCCATAGTGACAAATCATTTCACGATTAATTACTAAACAATGACTAAAAACAGTGTGCACAGTTGTAGTTCCTGAGCCAGTTGTTTCCTGAGCCAGTTGTAGTTCCTGAGCCAGTTGTTTCCTGAGCCAGTTGTAGTCCCTGAGCCAGTTGTAGTCCCTGAGCCAGTTGTAGTCCCTGAGCCAGTTGTGTTTCCTGAGCCAGTTGTAGTCCCTGAGCCAGTTGTAGTTCCTGAGCCAGTTGTTTCCTGAGCCAGTTGTAGTCCCTGAGCCAGTTGTAGTCCATGAGCCAGTTGTAGGTCTTGAGCCAGTTGTAGTCCCTGAGCCAGTTGTAGTTCCTGAGCGAGCATGGAGCGTGTGTAAATGTTCAGTGGTAGGACTGTCTCATAGGAATGTAGCAACTGACTACAGTGTTGTTCTTCTCGATTCTTATAAATTATATTAATAAAAGGTGCTAACTTGTGACTTTCTTGCTTTAGCGGACGGGAGCTCAGACGATATTGACGTTCCGCTACGCCGTCTGTTTGCTGACCAGGAACTGGTCAAATCCCATGGCCTCATGAGCCTGAACTCGGTCAACTGGTCTAGAATAATGATACAGCTGGCCCATTTCATCTACGCTTATCTGCACATGAGTAGCCTGGAGAAGGCCAGCGCTGACACCCCTCTTCCTCCCTTAGAGGTGGTCGTTCCAACAGGAGGAGCGGGAAATATCGCAGGTGAGACCTAACGTCAGATACAGTCTTGAAACAGATGGATAAATTGTTGAGATTTGAATGTTGATAGTACTATACTATGTTAGTCATTTAGCAGATGCTTTTATCCAAAGCAACGTACAGTGCATTGCGTTTTTCTAGATACATTAGTCCCTAACATTTTTTAGTCACTAATGAGTAGGTGAGGCTTAGACATCTTGCTTCGGGATGCCTACAGGTAGACTGTGTGACATTGCTGCAGTTTCACACCCTAACACCACTAGACTAACCTGCCCCTAATAGTGCTGTAGTTTTAGTTGTAGTTTTAACTCTTGCCACTTTTGCTGACCTGTCGCTCTTGTTCTCAGCCGGATGTATCGTGAAGCAGATGGGCGTGCCCCTGCGGCTAGTTGCCATGGTGAACACCAATGACATTGTGCAGCGGACAGTGCAGTGTGGGGACTTCTCCATGGCAGCTGATGTTAAACAAACTCTGGCCCCTGCCATTGACATTCAGGTGCTATTAATTATCCACTTAGAGATGTATAATTGTCAATGCAATCACATGTGTGTTTTGGAAGTTATGACCATTAAGATAATTTCCAATGAGAAATTCACAGCTTTGACCACTTTTGTTCAATAAAGCTCGATTACAGTTACAGAACATGGTTGGACATTAATGCTATGCTATCTTTAAGTACTTTACTGTTATTGATGCTCCTGTGTAGGACCCCTACAACATGGAGCGGGTGTTCTGGCTGCTGTCGGGAAGAGATGGTGCCCTAGTGAAGGGTATTATGGAGGACTTCCACCGCTCGCATAGACACACTCTGCCAGAGCAGCTTCACACAGTGGTACAGTGGTCATTATTGTCCATTCTTTCATTTTCATTTTCCCTTAAAGCTGCTGTCGGTCAGATGTGAGAGTTGTAAAGGGAGAGCGAGCAGAGAAGGGCAGAAGAGAGAAAGAATTTGAAAATAAACAACCCCAAAAAAACGTCCCTTCGCTGTCTGCTCCCCTCCCTCCCTCCTTACATTTCTCCATCATTGAGGAGTGTTGCATTCATTCTCCTGTTGCTCTCTCTCGCTCTCAATTCAGCGACATTCAAAAGAGCTTTATTGGCATGGAAAATAAACATTTACATTGCCAAAGCAGTTTAAAAATTAAACAAAGGAGTACAAAATTTGTACAGTACAAAAAATGAGGTAATGGTCGGGAATGAGTGAATCAAACTATTTTCCGGAACTGGGCCACACAATGGCATTATTGACTGTACAATATAGATGTACAATGTACATTGACATCTCTCTCTCTCTCTCTCTCTCTCTGTCTTTCATTTTTCCTATTCTATCCTCCTGTCTCTCTCTCGTCCTCCAGCTGTCGCAAGCTGTGTCAGCAGGGACGGTGACAGACGAGGGGATCATGGAGAGCATGAGGAGATGCTGGGAGGACAACCAGTACTTACTGTGTCCACACACCGCAGTGGCGGTCTGGCACCACTATCGCACACCTCCAAATGCTCAACTCAACAGGTCAACACACACACACACACACACACACACACATACCTGTCAGTATCTTGGTAGCCTAGATTACCGATTACCAGTGACACTTTTGTTGTACAAGAGCCTGGAGAAAGACCCTACCAGTTTGGGTAGGCCAATCACAAGTCAAGGGGGGTGCTCGAGCTGTGATTGGGCGGATAGGTCTTGACACGAGTCGAAGGGCGGAACAGGCAGCTCGATGGACCAATGGCTGGCTGAAACCACGAATCCGAATGCAAACAGAAGTGCGGGAGTTAAACCGGTAAAATCGGGTCATCATCTTCGTAACACAACGATACTACAGTATCCAAGTATCCAATCCAGGTCATTTTTTTAAACTGTACTTTTATGAGTGCAGTAAAATGTGCTGCATATTTATTGTTTAGGTGTTCTCCTGCATGTGACTGACACAAACATAAGAGGAACATAGGCTTATATTGTGTAAATTGTGCACACACACACACACACACACACACACATACTCTCACACACTCTCCAGTTACTTCTTCATCCAATTAAATAGTAATGTGTGCCAAATGTTTCCAGGTGTTACCTAGCAACAGCGTCTCCAGCTAAGTTCCAGTCTGCAGTGCAGAGGGCAGGGCTGGCCTTTGACCTGCCTGAATCACTGTCCTCGCTGGACAAGATGGCCGCCCGTCACGAGGACCTGGAGAGGAGCCCGACCTGGACCAAAGACTGGGAGGACAAACTGAGAGAGAAAATCCAGTCTATAAGCTCAGCTAGGGAATGCAACGTGACCTACTACACCTAAACATTCAGTTATGAATCTTGAAATCTTATTCAACATTCAATTCAAATTCAATTCATTAAACATTTCGAGATAAAGATGACAACTCAACACTTATGTTGGAAACATAACTAGACAATTGGAGCACAATAATGAATTCTGTAATTACACTTATGTTTAGCAAAAGTGATTTCTTTGGCACAACGTATAGGTGAATGTGTATGAGTGTTCCTTTGTCCTATTTCATTCTCTATTGACTGTCATGGACTTTGGTCTCAGGCTTGTGCCGTTATAGGATGAATGACGCACCCTAACGTTGTTCATTAGTCTTTATTACATCGCAATATTCTACTAGGTTATGCAACAAAACCACCTTTGTATAATACAATGGAGTCTCATTCTCCTTCAAAGGTTAGGTTTGAATAAACCCCTACTATATACAAAGCTATCAGAAGACATGTGTCCTACTGTAAAATATATATGAATGTATACATTTAGTATGTATATACATGTTCAGTATATTTAACATATTACCAAAGTACAATATTTTAGGTATCTGTTTTCATGTTGATCATGAAAGCCTCACACATCTGCTCTTTCATAATTAAATGACATGTATTACAATTCTAAATATGATGGACAGAATAGGCCATACACTTGAGATTAAGATGTGGTTATATGAAGTAGTGTAAAGAATGAACTGTTACTACTGATCTTTTACATCTAGAGCAGGGGAACCAAACGGGGTCAGAGTCACACGATAACCTGTACAAAATAGATAATCCATATATTTATGTATCATATATTTGTGACATTGTATTTCACTTAAATCGCCAAATATCTACCATCACTATGCATCAACCGATAATCAATAAAGACAAAACCAGAAATGAATCAGTTCTTTCTGTGCAGAATTGGTTATATTCTTACTTTCCCACTCTTCTCTGTGAATCTTTGTTCCTTTGTAGGCTACTTGCACAGTGCTTATGCAGTACAAAGCTTTTAGTAATTGTGAGGAAACGCAAGTATACTCTCAGGAGGACTCTTGTCCCTGATATCTCGGGAAGGACAACTGGCACCGCCTTGAGTTTCAACAAAATGACAGAATACGCACAAAGCAATCATCATAATAACAATATTGATGATAGATTGAGGATTATTATGAATACTGTTATTGTTGTAATTATTATTCCTCATCATTGCTTGAAGAATGATATGGCATTTAATTTGATGATGGCAATAAGGAAGAAGGATTCTAGATTACACGGTTATACTTTTGTAGCCCTATAGCTGTATAATATAAATGTAGCCTAGGCCTACAATACTAATATACATATATTAGATAGATATGATTGTCATTCTATAAATATTGCACTGGTTTGTCTAGCTCTTTAAATGTATGTCATGGTTTGACAGCATCTAGAACGGCCCCGCCCCCTTGACTGTCGACGCCACCTGCGCCCCCAGTCAGAGAACTAAACATGGCGGCGGCTCCGTAGCGCAATATAATCTAAAGTGTTCAGATATTGTATTAAGTGTCAGCAGTTACGTCAAAAGCGGACCCCTCAAGCAATCACACATGAAAAGGCCTGTCGCGCCTACGTTTACTTGGATTCATGTGTTGTTGTTGTTTTTCTCCGGGTGAAAGACGTGACTTCGTGCCGCTAGGGGCTCGGTCGGTATCGCTTTCTTGGCTTCGCCCATCAGTAGATACCTAAACAAAGCTTCCTTGACAGTGGGGCTGTTTTTGTTGTTGACCACTGTGTCCTGCTACCCGGAATATTCATCTGATATGTTTTAGGAGGTAAGCTTGTTTCAGTACAAGGGCAGGGTAGTGCCCGATCATTTGCAAATGCTTTATTTGTTTATGGCTCTTGGTTACTGTGGATGTCAGCTGACTTTATATATATATACTGTGGCCGAAATACATTGTGACGTTCACATCCAAAATAGCGTCCGATCGTTGTTATTATAGACCCTGACATTTACAGCGTTGTTTCCTTTTGTTTACAGACTGTATACGTTTGCAAGCTGACCTTTATACTGTGACTGGACACAACAGATTGTTGTTTCCAGTATAGCCTAGTGGCCTACCTGCCGCTGTTTCAAAGTGTATTTATTAATAGAGTAAATACATTAATGCTAGCATGTCGTTTTGAATACACATGCATCCTGGCACATATCCAGGTATTTGTGAAATAGGCCTGGACTTATTGACATTTGACTAATGTTGGTGTCGTTGACAAAGAACATTTGCTCTATAGGCTACAGCCCAGCTGAAACCACCTTTTATAAACTACCACAAAAGCATGTTTTAATACATTGTTTCCCAAACTAGGATGTCTATTCAAACCTCAACAAAATGACCACTAATTGAAATACATTCAGTCATGAAAGGTGTTGTGTCATCAATAACTTATTCAAATGAATTATTAAATTATTCAAATGAAAGACGGAATACGGAGGTAGATACACTGTGGAAATGTGCCATGTAGAAGTTGTGCCCTGTGGGAAAGCAGGGGACGTGAATGGGGCTCCTGCATACATGGGGCTCCTGTGTACACCTGCATATTTTCACAGTGAGTGTATAGACCTGCTACGTGGCTGCAAAATACACGCTGCTAGTTGTGACTAAAAAATGAAGCAGAAGAAAGTAGCAGTAACAAATACAGTAAATGCGATAGAACTGACAGTCTTTTGTATTATTTAACTGTGCGGTACTGTCAGTTCTATATAGAGCTACAACCAAACAAGCCTAAACAACACCTCTAAACCAAGCACAGTTTGACATCAAGGAATACAAGGAAAACTTTCTTGTTGATGTTGTGCTATGGAAAAAACCATTGCCTAATGATAGAATAGAGGGATTTAAGTAACAGTAAAAGACAGACAACACCATCAGTGAGTATACTGCAAGAGTCATGCTCGCTTTCAGAACCTACTTCCCAGACCGTAACCTGGTCATGTTGTTTACTTTGACCCCTGCTTATAGTTGACCTGTGCTCTAGTGAATTCAAGCAGCTGATGATTCAGTTTCAATTCAGTTTCAATACGCGGGGGACAGGTGTGTCGCATCAACACTTAATCAGCGGTTAAAGGAACACATTTCTGTGGACAAGAACTAGAACAAGCGGAGATCGTACTAAACAGATCCCACATCTCGCTGCGTCTTTCAGAGTTGGGTAAAACTGACAACTTGCACATTTGAGCCTCACCGGTTTCTATTTTCTGAATGACACATAAGTTACTGAATCGACTTTATTGCATATCGTTTAGAAAAAGGTTGGTGCAAAGAACGGACGGAAAGAGGAATATGATAAGTTGCCTCGAGATTTGGATAAAAAGCTTCAAGAAGTATTGTATAACGCACTGCAGAAAAAGCATGTTTGATCTTGTACAATAATAACTCTGAATGAGCTGTAATAGTCTATTCATCATGCAGTCATAATACTCTCTAAACACATTTTACCCTCCAGGTAATCTCTGACCCTCGCCCCATCACCCTCATCCCCCACCGGGGGGGGAGGATGTCCTCACCGCAAGCTACCCCCTCCTCCCTCCGTTCCCCTGGCTCCCAACCTCCACCTCCTACAGCCACCCTGGACTCCCTCTCCGTCTCCTCCTTGTTCTCGGAGGATGACGACCTGGAGGAGGACGGGGAGAGAGGAGAGGGAGACGACGACAACGACGAGGAGGGCCTGGGAGACCTGGAGGTGAACCCGTACGACGGCCTGCCCTTCTCTTCGCGTTACTACGTTCTGCTGGAGGAGCGCCGGCAGCTGCCCGTCTGGAGGCTCAAGTACCGGTTGCTGGAGCTCCTGGAGAGCCACAGCATGGTGCTACTCAGTGGCCCCAGCGGCGTGGGCAAGAGCACGCAGGTAATGGGGACGGGAATCGGCAGGGACCCCTCACGATATGACAGTGTTTTCTTGAGTGGCGATACAATATGCATTGCGATTCTGTAAATATTGAGGTACGATTCAGATTTTTCTGTGCGATTTTTATCTCGTGTGGTTTAAGTTGGTGGTTCGGCGAACAGAACAGCAAATTGGCTATAGGCGAATACGCTCTACTGCCCTCTGCAGGACGGTACCACTAATTCGCCTCCACTAAGATTACAGTGACTTAGAATGTTAAGGCAACCTGACGATACAAGTATTGCAGAAGCAAAGAATCGTGATACTTGTATGAATTGATTTCCCCCCCCCTTGTGTATAATAGTCTAATGCTATGTTTGGACCCGCCAGGTGCCCCAGTGGTGTGTGGAGTATGCCTTGTCCCACGAGTTCTCCCAGGGCCTGGTGTGCTGCTCCCAGCCCTACTCTGTGGCGGCAGGCAGCCTGGCCCTGCGTGTGGCAGACGAGATGGACCTGAGCCTGGGTCTAGAGGTGGGCTACAGGGTCCCGCACGATGACAGCTGCACCCCAGACACCCTGCTCAGGTAAGCAGCAGACTGTTACAAACAACCACATATAAAAGGCAAAGGCAAGGCTCTTTGTTTTATCTACTGTCTACGGTAAAGAGGTCTGTAAAGGTTAGATTATGCTTTCCGCACAGCCGGTCGCACGTATGACATGAGCTGACGCGGAATTGTGACAAGCAAGCGTTTTTATACACGCTTTCTCCTCGTGGCAAATGGAATACAGCACATCAAAAAAGGATTACCATTGTTTACAAATGTTGCTCACCTATGACGTGGGATCTACTCTATGAAGAAGAGCTGCTGCGGTGTTTATTACCGCACGGCCACTAAATAGAGGGGGGGGAGAGAATAGGGAGATTAATTACATGTGAGTGAGGTAGATGCAGCAGCTCCACAAAGTTCTCCGTGACTGCATTCTCCATGACTGCGTTCTCCGTGAATCCACGAAGTTAGAAAATGTTGGAACGTAAAGCCCAAGCGTCTGGGCTGTGATGTACGAACTACATATTGTCTAGATTTTGGTTGTTGTCATATGGTGAAAAGTTATTTCATGATACAAACAGAAAAGGTGTTTATTTCCTCTAAAAGAGACATGTTTTGTGAATGTTGTGTCACACAGAGCAGACAGAGATACCATTGCAACCAATGTACAATATTAATAATTACATAATGGTACGGAAAGGTCCTCTCCAAACTCCCACTATTGTGTAAAAACACCCCCCCCCCCCCAGGCCCCTCTTCCAAGGTCCATCCGAATATCCTGTTTTACTTGAAATGCGTCGTATTACGGAAGCAAGAAGAACACTCAGCGTTTAAAGCCTTTCTTATTGTAAAAAGATACCACCTGTAGACCTGTTTGGGCTGCCGTGTGTGTGTGTGTGTGTGTGTGTGTGTGTGTGTGTGTGTGTGTGTGTGTGTGTGTGTGTGTGTGTGTGTGTGTGTGTGTGTGTGTGTGTGTGTGTGTGTGTGTGTGTGTGTGTGTGTGTCCTGCCCACATAAAACATTTCTGGGGAAAACAAAAATGAACACAAATAGTATTCATCCTATAGGTAGATAAGCTCTTTTCTCAGGCGTTCTCTCCGAGGGTGTCGCCCATCTCTTGGTGGTATCGTTACATGATATCCTCCTTCAACACCCCAGCCGCACCCTAACCTCTCATTGTGGCCGGAATTTTATAGTTAAATTGGTAGCACCCATGTAGCTGTATAACTCGCCTGAAAGTTAATCTCTCTCTCCCTCTCTCACTCTTGTGCTCTAGCGCTTTCCGTTGTACACTGGTGTCGTTGGAATAAATTATTGAAATGATAATGTTTGATAAATCAAACAAAATGAAGACACGTGTTTCTCTTAGTAAATGAAACAGGAGGTTGACCTGATTGACTG
>OOFB01017766.1:0-12359 GCA_900323305.1 Trachyrincus murrayi | reverse complement strand
TTAGCTTTCTGCCACTTCACATTACGACACGTCACTCAGCCACGGGAAGGCCGTGGCTGGCATCAATCACTCACACACAGACAGACAGACACACACACACGCGCACACACACACACATACACACACACACACGTACATGCAAAAAGACAAAAACAGAGTCAGTGCTCACACATATAGTACATAAACAAAGAATGTGTACAATCTCAGTCATTGCAACACATGGACGCACAAAGGTATATAAACACACACACACACACACACACACATATATATATAGATTTCCTTGCGAATGCCAGGTTTAGGTAGCCGCTATATCTAGTGCTGTACCCTGTCAGGTCCACCATATGTTTTCCTGGTCTTGACATTTCAATGAATAAATATTGGAGGCTTTCTGTTCTCTGGCATCAATCTACAAACACCTGGGGTCACACCGAAGGG
Organism: Trachyrincus murrayi; assembly: GCA_900323305.1. NCBI lineage: Eukaryota > Metazoa > Chordata > Actinopteri > Gadiformes > Macrouridae > Trachyrincus > Trachyrincus murrayi. The sequence goes on along the minus strand of OOFB01017766.1, from coordinate 11,921 downwards.
TCGCTGTGAGCACACACCCACACTCGGGTGTGTGTACGTGCTGGTGTGTGTTTGTGTGTGTTTAGCTAAACAAATGCATTAATCTGGGCTCACGCAGGGGTCGAATTGCACCAAATTGTCGCACGCACACACACACACACACACACACGCACACACACACACACACACACACACACATACACACGGTGTGAAAGCCCTTGGAAAAAATAGCTATTTTCAATGTGTTATGTTTTCTCCAGTTTTAATCTGTATATTTAACTTTCGAGTCTAACCTCTACTCCTACAAAACAGATTCCACAACTCCACATTGCAACAAAATCATACATTATCTCACATTATATGTAATTAATGTGTTAATGTATCTTTACAATCTGTTGTGAAAAAAGTATATCACAAATTATATTCATGCACAGTAAGAATGTGGGTTGTGGAGGGGTGGGTGGGTGGGTGCTGGGACATGTGGGTGGTGGAGGGGTGGGTGGGTGCTGGGACATGTGTGGAGGGGTGGGTGGGTGCTGGGACATGTGTGGAGGGGTGTGGGTGCTGGGACATGTGTGGAGGGGTGGGTGGGACGAGGGCGGAGTACCTGGTATCAAGCTGCATATATCATCACAAGCAGGACCAGCCACATCCGCAGGAGACTCAGTGGGGGGACCCCACAGAGTCCTCACTCCTTTCCCTCCATCTCCTTCTCAACTTCTATCTCTCATCTCCTCTTCTTCCCTCTTCCCCTCCGCCTTTCTCCTCCTCCTTTATCTTTCTCCTCCTCCTTTCTCCGCCTCCCTCTTTTCCTCCCCACCCTGCATCCACCGGTGGCTGCTCGGCAACCAGACAAGCGTCTCTGTTTCTTGCGGATGGCTGTACATGCGACTGCTGGCGATGAAGACGAGATGCTTGCTGCTGTATGCTGCATGATGTTTAGACCGGGCGAACGGGCTTGGCTGACTCCATTAGGAGCCGACCGTTGATGATGATGCACAGGTGGTCCCTCGTTGGCCCTATTAGCCGCCCACTGTTCCAAAAATGAATGGTTGGGCTTGGTTCGGGCCATTAGGAGTCCATTGTTCAAAATAAACAGGTGGAGGCTTGGTGGAGGAACCCATTATAGGAGCCCACTGCTGGTTGACGGAGCGGTGCGGAAGGCTGCTACTTGGCAACAAAACACTGGCAGGAAATAAACAGGTGGAATTTGGTAGAAAAACAAGTGGGTGTAAATGAATGGATGGCGCATGGTTAAGGCCATTAGGTAGCCATTAGAGCCAGTGGGGGATATATAATTGGGTCACTGTGGTGTGGGGGGGGGGGGGGGGTGCAGGTTGGGTAATCCCAAATGTTGACCAATAGCTGCAGTTGTTGCACAGGAACAGTTGGCTGGTTAGAAATCAGCAGGGTGCCTCGAAAGCCATTTCTATGCAGAGGAGTGAATCTTTCTAATCCTTCCTCAGAGGGTGTCGTGACTGGAGGCTTGGCAGTGTTTGGGCCTCCTAGCTTGGAGCCGGATTTACAGTTCTACGTAGTACAGCACAGCCGCCGAGATCCACGCCGCCACGCAAAGAGACACTGCGTGGATCTTCGTAGAGCTGCCTGTATTTATGCTTCCATGTCTCGCTAACGTGTACACAAGGGGCCGGTTATGTAACGCCTCCGACCCCAAATGTACATGAACCAAGGCGGAGTCTCTCTTCCTACTGCTCCATTGAAAACATTCTTCAAATGTGCTACTGAAAAGCGGTTGGTGTATTGCACCAATACTGTTATTTTCGCAGGTCGCATTCATTCCATTCTCATCTGGCTGCCAAAAACAAAACAGTACATCCGTTCCCCGCCCGTCCAATCAGCGATTAGTTGATGTGTGCCTCTGCAGAGACGGGCGAAGCGTTGCTGACCTCTGGGACGACTGCACGTCTTTGCGTACATGTACTGTAGGTCCGTGACCGGCAAAAGGCGGGTCTACAGGTCTCTGAGTAGCGACGTGGATACGTGCATACGCATGAGCCTTACTATTTCATATTGAGCTCCTTAGCATCAGCTAAAAATAGATACAATGTTTCGATAGAAGGCTGATGTGGTCAGGGTGCGGTCCTGTGGTATTTCTTTGGGCCGTTTATACACAATCTAATTGACAACTGTATAATGTGACTGCCTACATTTTAAGTCTGAATTGCCATGTTGCTGGCAGTCAATTGGTCAAGTGGTCTATCTGTCTAGCTAGCCTGTACTGTGCCCTCATGTATTCTTTAAGCTACGGTCTGTACTGCATGCTAGTGTATTCATTAAGCTACCGGTGCAATAAAATGTCGTCAACTTTGTCCATTTCGTCATTGCCTTGTCTTTGACATACTCTGAATAACAATTACAGTTTCGAGTTTCTTTTTGTTTTGTTTTGTTTACTTTACTTTTATTCACATAGTTTCAACAAATGTAAATGGACACGGTGGGTCATTGTTTGCCCCTGTGGCAAAAAGGGAGTAAACACAGTAGACACAGTAGCAACAAAAAGAAAAGCAAAGGTCCTGGCCTTTGCTAACAGTGTTGCCCCCAGTGTTCATGTATGGAAGGTTTGGAACATTCTCTGTAATAGTTACATGCTGAAGATGGTTTTGAGAAGAACAAACTTGGCTAAAGGATAAAAAGTTCAGTACTTATACAATATGCTTATTTGTTTCCATAGGATACAAATATACATTCATATTTGGGGCCGACGCTGCACGCGCAATATAGCTCCTAATGATGTTTGACTTTGGGCTACGATGCTGGCTCTAGGCACATTAAGGCTTCTAAATGTCACGCTCTAATGGGATATGACCTTAGGTTTCAGGGCAAAACAAACATTCAGAATAAACCAACTATTTTTCCACTGAGGAGAATGAGTCACGGTGAGTCATTCCCAGCACTGGATCTCTTTCCATTCAAACTCGTACAACTTGTTATTGATACGCCCCATATCTAATATACGCTAGGACAAAGAAATGATCATTTTCCCAGACATAGAGACATTGAATAAGCCGGCGCAGGATGACAGGGGCTATCTGTTAACATCAGAGCTTGTATTGTTCTTAAAGTGGACGGTATATAAAGGATTGTTGGGGGTCCACTTAAAGGAGATGGCCTCTTTTCTTAGGGTTAAATGGCTAAAAGCAAAGCCCCGGGTTTATCCATAACATGTTTTACCTTATTGTATTTGCAATCATGCCCCCCAAAACGCTGAGAGAGAGAAGAGAGAGAGAGCGAGAGAGAGAGACAGAGAGAGAGAGACAGAGAGAGAGAGAGAGACAGGGAGAGACAGAGAGACAGAGAGAGAGAGAGACAGAGAGAGAGACAGAGAGAGAGAGAGAGAGACAGAGAGAGAGAGAGAGAGAGAGAGAGGGGACAGGGATGGGACTTCATACTGTGTGGCCTAGAATCCATACATGTGCACAAGCAAAATACACAAAATACACAAAATATAAAAGAAGTCTCCAGGGTTACATTTAGACACGACACTGTCTTTGAATTTTCATTTGACTAAAGAACGACTACCCATTCCCAAATTCTGTGCTTGACTAAGTTTTTACTTTGCCGTTTAAAAGTCTTGTGACCACTGAGCAGTCACAATACAATCTGTTACAATATGAATGCAAATATGATTTAATAATAACAGATATCATATTGTTCCACCATAACCACCATAGATAATTGCGATGATTGCTGCGTTCTTCTCACAGCATACTGTCTTGTTCAGTTTCCATTGACATGGTAAATGTCAGTGCAGTAATCAAATGACGAAGTGTCTTGCAGAAACAGACATGGGGATATTATGTAACTAAAACACATCTCTGGTGTTCTTGCATTTTAAAGATATGCATGACTGAATGTTGTTTTGTTGTTACCTTGAGGGCATCCTGTTGGAATTTAAATATAAAAGTGGACCCAGTGTCAACGCCAGTGTCTGATCCCTCACACATGCATCCTTCATGAATTAATAAATACATTTTAAACAATGAACAGACTAAACTATAGGACGTTCTGAAACTCTGGTTCTCAGCTATGTTTTATTACCGTTACTTTGATTCTAATTTATATTATTATTATTAATTTCTGCCTAATTTCTGAAAAAAACAGGACATAAAAATGCACTTAATTATTATTAATAATATAAATACTATTTATTATGAATAATATTCAAATACAATTTCATGAGAAGGAAATTGACCAAGTATTGAGTGAATATTTGAATATTGCCGCCCTACTGTGAGGCGAGCCAGAGCAATCTGAAACAACAGCAACAACAATAACAACAACAACAGCAACTACAGCATGCAAACCAAACAGCAAGCACTGTAATGGAGCCAGTGTATTGTGCCTACTTATCTACCACTCCAGGAAATATCATTTCACCAGGTCCAAGTCACCATGATAGCGGAGACCACTGCCATTGTCTTATTTTAGGTCAGCGTTGCTTTGTGTCTTGATGAGCTTTTGGCACGGAGCTTCCTGCTGCAAGTTTCTTGAAAGCCATCCAGCCAAGCAGACCAATAAGCCTGATGAATTCATTAAATTGTCATTGCGTTCGATTCCCCCGCACCTGTTCATAGAGAGGGGGGGGGGGGGTGTACACCGGAGCACATGTTGTCCATGGACATGCATGCATGGGCACACACACGCACACACACACATAAAAAACACACACACACACACACACAGGGGCATGCCCACACGCACACAGTGTCACACACACGCTTGTTTATCATTCCAGTTACTTTATTGATAGTTTGTATTACAGTAGACCTGATGCCCGATCCAAAAAGGAACTTAGATGATCGCTCAGGCTTCCTTCTACTTCATATGATCCCCAAGGAACGCTGGCGTGTGCGTGTGTGCTAAGCTCGTGTGTGTTCATGCATAAGGTGTGTAACGTGCGAGTTTGTGTATAGTAAGTGCATGTAAGTCTTTGTATGTGTGCACATGTGCGTGGGTGTGTCTGTGTATGTGTGCAAATGCACGAGGGTGTGTGTGGGTGTGTGTGTCCAATTGTATGTGCGTGCATGCGTGTGTTTATGTGGGTGTAATTCACTCCCGGTCTTGCTTGGCCCAGTGTCCAGACCCTAATCTCATTAAGACGCCTCTGAACTTTCTAGAATGTCACGGCGTTGTTACCTGATGACTCAACAGAGGCTGCTGCCACGCAGGGTCACTCTGCGTGCTACAGCTGCTTCACCGCTGACGCCTGCGCTAGACAAACACTTCACATTTGGTTCGTTTTAATTTCATACTGGATTTGGATGTTTTGGTTCAGTGTCTACATCTACGTGACATACAGTGTCTACATCTACGTGACATACAGTGTCTACATCTACGTGACATACAGTGTCTACATCTACGTGACATACAGTGTCTACATCTACATGACATACAGTGTCTACATCTACATGACATACAGTGTCTACATCTACGTGACATACAGTGTCTACATCTACACGAAGCCTCTGAATTGAACACATCCTATTTAAGGAAACTTCGTGTTGGAAATCTTCCAACACAAACACTTTCTATATTTCGGTTGTTTGCATAAATTCTGCCACAAATGGCCCCTGGGTCGCAAACTCTTCATTTTACTTTTTAATAAACAAATCCATCTCCATAAACATAAACGGATGGAGGCATGAATTTAAGTTTTTAATAAAAGCAATTTCAAATGGTTTTAGTTACCTCAAAACCACAATTATGGTTATCTGAAATAACCCGTTTTCTTGGAAGTAAAAAAATGAAAGAAAAAGGGATATGCTATAGTCTATCGATAACTAGTGATACTGAGTTTTTAGCTTGTTCAGTGAGATTCATTTGAGTTCCCACTTTCCAGAACATGCTCTGGATGCACCGTAGCCATCAGTCCTGCAGATGACCCCGAGGGCCACCATTAAGAGAAAGGAGAACTTCTGGACAAGCAGTTCCCTTGATTGTAATGATAAGAAGGCCCTGAACACGTCCTGGGTGAGGGATCCATCATCATCATCATCTTCATCTTCATCATCTTCAGTATGCCTTTTCCTTTTTTCTGCTTCCTTTTCTCGTGCTGATGTCCTTGAAGATTCTGTTGTTTCAGTGTATTTTCACAAGTTTGTATAGAAAAAGAAAATACAATAAAATAAAAATTATATATATATATATATCATATAATATATATCATATATATACTATTATATGATGTAATTGCCAAAACTATTTCTGTGTATCTATGCATTCTGTTCAAACGTTCAAACTAGTCTCTCCTTATTGAAATTATATACATTAATTATATATATATATATATATATATATATATATATAATATATTTCTATGCATATATGCATATGCATGAGTTACTGGAAGAACACATGCGACGATGATCCTCTTCAAGGGAATCATATAAGCGCCCCGTGAAATTCCACCAGTGGTAGGACTGCATCTCTCTGCAAGCCGTCGTCCTCGCTGTGATCATCGCCAGCGCCTGGCTCCTCTTCAAGCGGGGGAGCAAAGCTCTTAAGACCCCCGGGGAAGACGCACGGTAGGGGAGACATTCACACGACTGAACCTCCTCTCCACATCTTGGCCGGCCCAGGTGCTGCATAGGTGTTATTTATAGGCATGCTGTTGTTGTATTTATCTTTTTGTTTTGCATGTATCTTAACAAAAAAAAGATGCCACGACGGACTGGGTGTCGCGTTATTGGAAAATAATGTACTCATCCCACAGTTACCAACAATGTTAAGATATTAGTTACTTTCATCTTTAACGTTATTGGTCTCTCATCGACTTAATCAGCAGAAATTTGTATATTCTTCCGCGGGGCTTTGAGCATATTGTTTTTGCGTTGTCAAGGAAACATCTGGTTGATAATTGTATTTGACCGTTGTTTTTAATGATGGATTTGTAGCGCATTGATTCAGAACTGTTAAAAGGTAGAGGTGTCCCCTTATTGGAAAATAATGCACACCCTTGGAGCGTTATTGACCAATCAGGATCAAGTGCTTAACAATGCTGTGCTATAATCTGATAGAATGTTGGCAAACAACTCTCTGAATATCTTAGTAAGGGTGATCTTTTTCAGCCAATGAGAGCCCACTATTAACGGAGAGCTACACCCCTGGTCCAAAATGCTTTCAGGTTTTTTTTTATTCTGGGGGTGGGGCTGCCGGCATCAACGCTTAATCAGCAGGTGACCGGGTAAACCATATCAGCCAATGAGAGGTCACGCATGCAATAGCATGCTCTTAACCTATATAGGGGGTTATCTAATGCAAATGCAAAGGGGGTTTGGCTCCCCCTTTAAAGGTTGTACCTGAAAGGACAGCACAACAGCACACTAACGTAACGTAACATCATGTGAAATGTATGAAGGTATGCCCTGCAGAGCTGAGTCTTCTGGTGCTTTAAGCGAGTCTGTGGGGGGACTCTGCAGACCCTATAGTGCCGGGTAGCTCTTTCCACTGTCCGCAAATCATGCATCACAAAGAGACTGGATTGGTAATTATGGAGGAGGCGCTGCTTTTACGCCATGTTCAGCGTATGAGTGAACGTGCACTATTCAGAATCAACCTGTCAGAGCTTGAGAGAACCCTAACCTTCAAAGATGAGAAAGCGCAGCAGTGACAGAATCAGGAGTGCTGTGCATAATCAGCTACTTTGTGGAACTAGGCCTAGGCGTACTGGCGAAGTGCACACCTCAACCTGGCGTCAAGGCAACCATGTCCAGCTCAATGTTGCCTTCACTTGTAATAACAGCGATGTGCTACTTACTACACACTTCTCTTGGTGTAGCTGCTTTGTGTTGGTGTACGTGGGTGTCTTTGAGGTAAAGACGGGGAGAGAAACAAAAACTCACACACAGTGATATTAAAGTGTTTGTCAGAGTCGATTTGTAACTTCCAGTGAAACAACATTTAATTAAATTGGGAAAGTGAGACGAATGGTGTCTGTGGCGGGTAGAGATAAAAAGATATTCTTTGGAAAATATACTTTTTTTGGACATTTTAAAATCAAATAACTCAAAAACATACCTTCCCACACACCACAGCAGCGTGCATAATGAAGCATTTATATTATATTATTATTTCTATTATTAAGCTTTCACTGTATCATGTGTATCATGTATTGAACAGAAGTGTTCAATACATGATACACACTGCTTTAATACATGAGGCAATGACAGAAACTTATTTTGGCTGCATTTTCACAAAGGAATCCCACGTGTACATGGCTTTAAACATATTTTGTTTCATTCTTAATCTGGATATATTAAAGTCTTATACGGCACTTCCAACGCCGGCGGATGCGTACACTTAGGCCGTCCGTTCTGCCTTTTGGACGCTGTAACAGTATACTTCCTCTAAGAGGTATCCAAACAAAGCCAAACACACCCCTAACAACCTATCATCAGTCCGTAACACAAGCACAGAATGGATCAGATGACCGAACATGTACACACACGCACACACACACACACGCACACGGTGGACGTGTGTTAAGACACCACTAGTTGAAACCCGAGTGGAGTGTGTTGTGTTTGTGTCTATTTGTGGGATCTATCGCTGCTTGCTACTTGGTGCTCTCCAAGTAGGCATGCAGTTTTATAAGTTACAGTAGGGTGGTGGTGTTGTTGTATTGGGTACACGTTCTGCTCTCAGAGTCTACTGCTGAGGTCGAAGGCCACGCAATATCCATGGGGTGTTTCCCATTACCTTCACAGTGGCCACCTAAAAGTGACTGCATTTTGGCGGTGGTGTAATAATGACACCCAACACAACCAGGCGTAACCTGACCTTTATTTTACTGCCAGAGTGCGCAGAACACACATTGTGATGTTGTTTGTTGTGAACATATTTATATTTTTGAACAAACCAAGCCATCCACCCTTCCCCATGCTCACACATCAATCCACCCTGGACCCACACATCCTAACAACCAACCAACAGAATGTAATAAAATATGCTCGTATATACGTAAAATACAGATATGTATGTAACTGAAGCTAAAGTAAAGTAAGTGGCTATAAAGTAAAGTAAAGTGTCTCAGGTATATTGCAGCTGTGTAGAAGAGGGCTCTGGCCACCGCAGACTCATAGAACATCTGCAGAATGGTGCTGCAAATGTTGAAGGACCCACAGCTTCCCCAAGAAGTAGAGTCTGCTGTTGCCCTTCTTGTTGCCCTACTGCGTTGGAGTTCACTGTCCAGTCAGTCCAGTCCTGTTGTCCAAGTGGACGCCCAGGTACTGGTAGACCTGAACAATGTTGAGCTGCAAGTGGTTGAGCTCACGAAGCTGTCCACCACAGCCTTGTACTCCGTCTCCTCACCATCCCTGAGGCAACAAAAACCACTGCAGAGTCAGAACTTCTGCAGGCGGCAGGGGGAGGGTGACGGAGCTGTACGCCTCCTTAACATTGGCATACAGAAGGTCCAAGGTCCTCCTCTTCCTAGTGGGGCAGTCCACACACTGGGTGAAGGTGGGAAGAGTCCTGTGCAGGGACACGTGGTTGAAGTCCCCGGAGATCGCCATGATGGCGTCAGGGTGCAGAGTCTGGGGTCTCAAAGGGGGGAGGATGTAAACACCCGGGTCACCATGTGACCCGGGTGGCGCCATCTGTTGTTAATGAAAATGGCAAGTCTACTGCTACTTTCCTCTTGCTACTTTCCTGTCCGTCAGTCCTGACAGTCAGAAAGCCGCCAATGGTAACGGAGGAATCAGGAATAGTCATATGCAGCCACATCTCAGTAAAACACATGACACTACACTCACTAAGCAACTCGGTTCGGTTACCACGATGTCTACCCCTTGTCCTTCTTCTCATCTCCATGGGAAGAGTCAAAGCAGTGGTCCCGAAGCCGCTATCCTGGATCACTAACATATGGTCGCGGGTGTAAACAAAGCTACCGCCTTGTTTCTGTGTGTACTAGCAGAAAGCAAGATAAGTGTCCTGGTCTCCATAAAAACAGTAATAAAAACACTTGCAAAGCACACGGTTTGGGAGACAATAAACGAACTAACTAAAATGGCTGTTTACGGATACCTAAACTGAATCAAAAGCGCCAAAAGGAGAGAAAGAAAAAGAGAAAAAGCGTAGAAAGGAGCAAGAGCAACCGCAGCAGGCAGCTGCGGTTGCACACAAGGATGCTGAAAAAGATGCTGAAGTAAGTACTGAAAATGAAAGCTACAAGGCACACACAACAAAGCTACACACAGGCTAATAAGGTGCTGTGCTACAGGCTACACTACACAGTGATGGGGATGTCACGACAATGCTCTACCTACTCTCTCCCATCTATCAGTAGGCTAGAGATCCCCACATAGCACACACACACACACACACACACACACACACACACACACACACACACACACACACACACAGATAGAGAAAGGGAGAGAGAGGGATATAAAGAGACAGAAAGATAGAAAGAGAGAAAGAAAGATCGGTAGTGTATATATTTAACATGGCATAAGGTAGAAAATGATTGTTCAAACAAATCTAATAATCTAATTGTTCAAACAAATCTTGTGTCCACCTGCAGTCGTTAGAAGGCCGTCTCTAAAGCTCAGAATACTCCACCATGCTAACACAGTTGAACCATCAGTCTACAACCATGCACAGTGTCCACCAGTCGACATGTGGTCGGCATTCCTTATCTCTGTCTGTGATATTCAGCATTTCATTTCATACTGTTGTAAACAGTAAAGGATGACAGGGATATCATTTTGGTACTGACTGGAGGCAAAAATCTGTCTATTATTTAGTTCAACCAATACAAATTCTTTGTGTTTTAAGTCATGTGTGACGTGTGCTGCGATTGGCTGTTTGAATGGCATTGCCAACTGAAATCTACCACAGTGAGCAAAATTGGTTGTTTTCCAGTCCAGAAACGAGAATCGCTGCTGCTTTGCTAGCAAATTTTTTCCCATGAAAGTGTCGTCATAATCAAAACTTCTTTTGTCTTGGAGGTATGACAAATTAATATTGTGTTCTATAAATAGGTAGATAAATACAAATATATAGTAGGTTGGGTTTAAAACAACATACAAACATACTTCGTCGTTCTCTTGTCTCACATGGCCTGCTGGAATAGCTATGACATACCTGAAAGGTATGCAAATGCAGAAAAATGCTGTTACATTGTTGTGGACTGTGTGTGGTTGATGGCTGGTTTAAGCAGCCTCACCTGGCCTGAGTCAGGCTGATTAGGCTGCACACCTGTGGTGCATTGGCCAATCAAGGCCCACAGGGTAAACCACACACACTCGAGAGGAGCGCGGACGTGTCAGCACTTACCACCTGCTCTGCTTGTAAAACCATTCTTCTGTACAACTACCCGTGTCTTGTGGTCGGAGGAGCCCAGAAAAGCCTCTTCAGTGGCGTGTGGCAAGGGTCTTCTGCTACACTGGCGCCCCAACGTGGGGCCTCTCTGACCCAGAAAGGAAAGCAGCCGAGGCCCAGCCGCACCTCTGCCAGACAGCACAGCAGGCCCCAAGCTCCGGGACGGAGATGGGGATAACGCCTCGTCGCCCCCTGGTGGACGGTGGTCCTACCGAGGGCTGTTCAGGCCCTCCGAGGAGCTACCGCCGTGCCCCAGCTGTCGAGCCTCCTCCCAGCTCGTCCAGACAACCCTGCAACGGCCAAGTCCAGTGACACCTCCGCCAGCCAAGGCAGCATCCCCCAGGCCTCTGGTGTCCGGGATGGAGGAGGGGAGGCGGGGGGGGGAGTTGGCTGGTCACACTGGGGAGGTGTGTGGACGATGGGTTTGGGGGTTGTTTTTTTAAAAATTATTTTAGGTATGGTAACCCTGTAAAGAGTCTGGTTTTGTTTTTGTTGGGTATGCTAACCCTGGTCGGAGTCCAGTTGTTAGTTGGGTTAGTTGGGGGGGGGGGGGGGGGGGGGGGGGGTTGGGGGGGGGGGGGTTTCCCCCCCCCCCC
>OOFB01017760.1:29256-40372 GCA_900323305.1 Trachyrincus murrayi | reverse complement strand
TAATTAGCGCGGCAAAGGATACAGTTTTCGTCTCCCCCCGTGTCCCGGGGAGGGCCGGGCATGTTCAGCAGCACGATGCGGGCGTCGTGGGACCGGTTGACGATCACCTCGTTCAGCTTCACCGCTGTGTGCATCCGCCGCACGTTGGATTGGTCCCTGGAGGGAGAGAGAGAGAGATGGTGGGCGGGGTTTGGGAGAGTAGGGAGAGGGAGGGGTGAGGAGCAGAGCGTCTTGTACTTTTATGAGAGGTGGCGTTAGCAGCATTTTTAAGTGCTGCAATCGACAAAACAGAGGAAGTCATTTTAGGGTTCTTACAGCTTAAGGCAAGTTAGATTTAAGACTTTTTAAGACTTTTTTAATGCCACATTACATTTAAGGCCAACTTTACAAGAACCTAAATTTAAGATCAATTACTTAGGGTTAGGGACAATTTTACCCAAATGTGCATTGTAACATAAAACATGACATTTTTGGTCCAGTGAAAAGGTTAGATGATCTACTTTGAATGTTGAAAACAACATGAGATATGTTGGTTCCACTAACCTGATCTGTGTGATGTTAATGCCCGAGGCATTTGGTAAATTATTTAAAAAAAATAGATGTTACCAATTATTTTGAGATTTGAAATTACAATGTCGATTCATAATATCCTACTTCCCATGTCTTAGCATTTTTAAGACTTTTGAAAGATTGATTCAAGACATTTTAATACCAATTAAGGTATTTTTAGATCAATGAATTCAATTCCTTTAAGACTTTTTAAGGCTCCGCGGGAACCCTGAATTTACTCAATGAGAACTAAGCGATGGTTCTCATTGAGTAATTCAACGAGCAGAAGTCAACCCAACACTCACGGTTTGAGGCTGATGAGCTCTCTGAAGTTCTCCGGGGCATTGTTCTGGTTCCTCCTCTCCGCCTCACACTTCTCCTTGGTCCAGGTCATGTGGACCTTCTCCGACGAAGGCTCCACCACCTCCTCCTCCTCGTCAGAATACAGGCTGCCCATACGCACCAAGGAATGCCTGTCTTTCACCAGCTGGGCCTTCACAGGAGATGAGGATAGTACTTAAGACTTGTGACATACTATAATGCAGATGAGGATCGAGGTCAAATTATGAAACCATGTATTTTAGATGTCCAACTTATTTCTTTCTTACTTCTTGCCCCCCCCCCCCCCATTACAATCACATGTCAAAGAATCTCTTCTTTTATGCTTTAAAAGAAATTGTATTTCATATATTACATCCGAGGATAATGGGAACCAATTCCGGTTTAATTACCTTAAAACAGCTTGCTAAGTGCTTTCACATTATGAAATCAGCAAGTAGGCCTGTACCAGCCTGAGATATTTCCATCTACCCATAATTACCATTTAACAGTAGGCTGTAACATGTCCCAGCCAAACCATTCACCACACAGCACAACCTAATAGTTTGTGACATTCTCATTTGATTTGAGTAGACCTACATTGTTATTTGTCGAATAAATTTTTTTTGACAACATGAAAAACAAAACAAAAAAGTATACTGTATCATCTATAGGTATCTTTACATTCTCTATAGAGAATGTAAAGATCATGAGATCATGAGATACATGTCCTGGCAAGAAACATATTTAGCTACAATTAGCCATTGACATGTAGCATTCAGTGAGCCCTAAGTTGACATAAAGCTGAACTGCAGAAAGAGCCAATCGTGACAAAAGGTTTATGGTTTAAGGTTCAAGAGTGGGCGCTGCGAACTTGGAGTTTTTGCCATCATGATAATAATGATGATGATCATTTTTGTGCATAATTGACATTTTGAAATAACCAGCCAACCGTTTCTGTTCTTCAATAAAAAGTCAAATAAAAACTAAATGTAGGTCAACACAAATTCCCACCGTAAAGTGACGACGACGGTACCTGCTAGCATGCAGGAAAGGAAGGCTCTGTGCCGTAAGCATGGAAGAAGGAACTAGAACGTACCTCTCTGTCCCTCTCAGCGCTGGACAGCCTCATCTGCCTCAACATCTGGGACCTCTGCTCCATCATCAGCGTCCGCTCATACGTGTATGCAGAGATATCACTGTCGTGCTGGGGGAACACGTGAGTGAGTGTGTTTCACTGATATGTTATAACCGCCACCACCGGGATGAATATATTTCCGCATGGTAAATGAGAGGGAAGGCGTAGCTCACCATCTCCACCACCTCCACCTCCGCCTCGATCCTCAGCTGGTAGAGGAAGGTGGCCAGGTCCTTCTTCATCTGGATGCTGTTGTCATCCATCTGGGCGACTGTGAAAATGCGCATTTTACACTTCCGCCACACCTGAAACACAAAACCAAAACATAGTATTATTAACATAGCACCAAATGTTTTATCATCGGTAACTAATTTGTATGTTATATGCATGTCTACATCGTGGCTGTTCTAAAGAGAACAGAATTGGGTCTATGTTATTAAGGGAACACTATACACTATCGTATATACTCTGTTTAGTCATTAGTTATTTCATCATTAAAAGGTAATTCCTTCCTATTCAACAGTGAACCATCCATGAATCAGATCACGTGAAGCAAACAGTGCAGACGGATAACGTGACTTACAAGCCTCCTGCTGTTTATACACGCCATACGTCTCAAAAGGTGCTGCTGTGAAAGATGAGTGAAGCATCGTAAGATGTGTCACCTTGTGCTGTTTGAGCAGGAAGGGAAGGAGCATCAGCATGCCTCCATCGTGGACGATCCACCACACGTCGATGTTGCCGTCCGTGAAGCGCTCGTGGTTGCTGGGGTAAAAGGACACGTTCTTGGGCACCATCAGGGCGAGGTGGGCGGCCGTGGTGCAGCGCACCGTGTCTGGGAGATGGACGGACATCAACCGTTAGCGATATGAACGTATGAGACGAGAAAGGCCTTAAGCGTTACAGCCACAGACCAGCGGTGTAACGATTCACTCAGCTCACGATTCGAGTCTCTCCCGATGTTTTTAACAAAATGTTAACGAAGAACAACGTATTTTAAAATGACAAATCCAGGTTGGCAACGTCAACCCGAGAACTCAAGACATTTTTTTGTCCGGCTTGAACGTACTGATGAAGGTCTTCCAGGCACGGGGGTCCTCGCTCTGCCTCCAGCCGTAGGGCCAGCCCATCACCACCGTGTTGTGCTTCATGCCCCCCAGGCCGCAGGACTGGATCAGGTGGGCGATGCCGTCACGCACTTTGGTGGCTACCACCACCTGGCAGAAGCCCTTCACGCGCTCAATCTCCATCATGTTCTTGATGGCCTGCGGAGGGACGCGGCAGGGGTGAACGCAATCAGGGCTCACATCAGAGAGATGAACCGGGATTGCTGTGATTATGTATGTGTTTTTATTCCTGTATTTATTTCTTTTTTTATTTCTTAACCACGTTAACATTGAAAACAATTATTTCTTTAGATGTATATTATTTCTATATTATTATGTATTATATTCTACACATTATTATATATTTTCTAGGTTTCGACTGTATGTTGAATATTTGTGTTGTTTATTTTAAATGGTTGTTAAGTTGTTGAGTGGACTGCAGCATCCGCAGTACAGCCCCACAGGAGCTAGCTTGGTTAGCCTGCTGTGGCTACCTGTTCAGAAGCCTGTGTTTCCCCGTAGCTCTCCAGGAAGTTCCCCTGGATGACGGAGCCCACGATGGTCAGCCCTTTGCCTGCCTTCAGCTGCGAGGCGAAGGTCAACAGCCGGGGGTACTTGACATGAAGGTCCTCGTCCATCTTCAGCAGCACCAACAACTGGGGTCTTTCGAAAAACAAATAAAAATACAAATAAGACCATTATTATTAAATGCTTTTCACACATTCTATTGTTTTGCCACTTTGAATCCGCTGTGGGGCCCTGAATCAGGTATGCTGAAGTTAAGACAATCCTGCACCTTCCAGGTCATCATCGTCCCCGAATGGAGATGTTGGCCCATATGCTTTATAAGTCACACTCGCTAGTGGGTGCTAAACAACAACTGACCACATTTATTATCTGAAGCATAAACACACTCATAACATGTAGAATATTCTAAAAACACAATGTAGGTTACAATAATGCAGCAAAGCATTTAATGGCAAATTATTTCAAGTTATACTGCAACTCAGGTTTCATTACAAACATGCTGGATGGATAACTGAATATGAAAACAGGGTCATACCCTTTTGCTCTATTGCAATGTATTTTCAATGTAATGCATTTTGAATTGTTCTATATGTAAAGCACTTTGTGCATGTGCATGAAAAGTGCTATATAAATAAAGTGTATTATTATTATTATTACCATTGTTCGTCTGACACATTTAGTCAGATAAGATCAGATCAGATTTTTTTGTTTGAATTATTATTGATTCGCGGCGAGTATTTTGGATTATAGCACGCAACAAGCGCAGTCTTATCAGTGAATGGTGAACGCTTTTTTTTTTATATCTTCCACTCGATGTTCGATGAATGGGGAAATAATAGGCAGGACGTAGAGCGCTAAGTATGACGTAGAGCGCTAAGTACGACATTAGAGCGCTAAGTATAACATTAGAGCACTAAGTACGACATTAGAGCACTAAGTACGACGTAGAGCACTAAGTACAACGTAGGTCGCTAAGTACGACATTAGAGCGCTAAGTTCGACGTAGAGCGCTAAGTTTGACGCAGAGCGCTAAGTTCGACGTTAGAGCACTAAGTTCGACGTAGAGCGCTAAGTTCGACGCGGTCCCTGTCCACAGCGTAAGGTGGGGCTGTACCTCCAGTTCTTCGTGTGGGGCGGTCCGACCTCCAGTCTCAACAGAGCGTAGCGAGCGGCGCTCAGTGACAGGCCTCTTATCCCGTCTCCCCACTCCTTCTCTGCCCTGTGGTTTCAGAGGCGGACACACGGGAGACAGATAGCAGAGGGACACAAATGGAAAAACAGATACACAAGTCAACAAAGACGTGTGGTGTATGGTAAGTAGATGCTGCATCAACACAGACAAAGAGGGAAAAATACACGGCGCACAACACGGTCCCAGACACAAACACACGCACAAATAACAGACTATACAAAGCGTTTTGTTCAATCATGCATACCACTCAATCTCAGGAAGTCCTTACTAGAATAACCTTGCGATAATGTCACATTAGGATGGTTTGGATTTGCTTTTTGCTCCTCAAACAACACAACCATTTGTAGGAAATGTGTTCACCTCTCAAATCCCTCGGCACAATATTTTACAAAACATACTTTCCAAATTGGTGAGACTTAATGCTGCTATTAAAATGATTGTTCAGCTGCTTGCAGGTGCAAGTCCTACTTATTTCATAACGATAACGTCCTAGCGGTGACTGCAGCGGTATAATGGAGATGTGTTCCTGAGCAACAGGCCTGGTGTGTTGTTTGAAACCTAATGGAAAGCACGGTGACTCATTCCACGTCCAATAATGGACACCATGCTGTGTAAGGACTGGTGATGAGTCATTCACTGATTAGATCACCAATCAACTACATATTCCCTTAGTACTCCTTCTGTCATTTGACACAAAGAAATGAGATTGTTATTATGATTATATGACATTAATGACAAACAAACAAACTAGAAACACACCCCTGGTACTCGATGTACTTGTAGATCATGCCGGCGATGCCCATGGCCACGATAGCGTAGTACCAGGAGGAGATGAACATCAGGGCTACACACATACTCATGCCAAGGAAGGAGAGAGCCCTGCAGGGGAGCACAGGGAACTACAACTGACAACATGGTAACACATTGTAATTGGGTTTTTAGAATGGACATTTGGTAACACTGTAGTCCACGTATATAGGTGTGATATCTATCTCCTGGGATAACTATCTTATCTTGACGACTCACCAGTGGTAATATTTAAAGCGCGGCCTCCAGTTTGGCGTGCGTAGCAGAGTCTGGACCGCACACGCCAAGTTCACAAAGAGGTAACACATCAGGAAAAACCTGTAAACACATAATAATAATAACACATAATAATAATAGCATGAATACAAACTGTCATCTGCATTGGTGTCGCACAACATTTCAAATGTAGAATGACGATTTATCCACATTTTAGAAACATACATATCTTCACAGGGCTACATTGTGTTTTCCAATTTTCTAGATCTAGATTAGGTTACACACAGTATTGACAATAACAAACATGACATTTCACTGCTGTAAACTTCCAGTATATTGTCGTAGTAGGCATTGCATACAACACATTAAAAAGTGTGTGTGTGTGCGTGCGGGTAGAGGGAGAAAACGAGAGAGAGAGAGAGAGAGAGAGAGGGAGGGAGAGAGAGGGAGGGAAAGAGAGAGAGACAGAGAGGAAGAGAGAGAGAGATAGAGACAGAGAGGAGCAGAGAGAGAGACAGAGAGAGAGAGATAGAGAGACAGAGAGGAACAGAGAGAGACAGAGACAGAGAGGAACAGAGACAGTGTCAGCTCACATGGACAGGATGGGTGCCACCATATCCAGAGAGGCTATGAGGATACCGAGCTCAGCGATGACCCCGGTCAGTAGCAGGGCCCAAGTAGGCTCTCCGTTGGCCTTCCCGTGACCAAACACCTGACACACACAGGACCGCTCTGATCACACCAGCTCTCCATTCAGATCATATCCAAATGACTCAGCTCTCCATTCAGATCCAAATGACTCATGGAATGAGTTTGAATGTAACATAATGTTGTGTGTGTATTATACATGTGTATTTGTGTTGCGTACCCGTAGGAAGGGAATGATGTTGTCCTTAGCGATGGCTTGGAGCAGACGCGGAGCCCCGGTCAAGGACTGAAGCCCCGCCCCCACGGTGGAGAAAAAGGAGCCAATCACAATGACCCAGGGGGAGGGCCACGAGAGAGTCCCTACGACTAAGTTTTTATTGACCGCATCCCCGAACCTTAAAACATCCAACAGGGTAAACCGTTTGTTAGAGCAAGACTGTCTTTAAGTACGTGATTCTAACCTCTGCTAAGGTATATGGGTTTATTCATTGCCAGTTTGCTATCAACCATTTCAAATATTTCACCATAATTTATTAACCATGAATTTAAATAAATATAATTATGTCAGTATAACTAAATAAATAACTTACTTGTCCCTCAGGACGACACCTTCGATGCACGCCCCGAAAAGAACAACCGAGCTGAAATCTGAACACAGCAAGTCAAGGGGCACACACACACACACACACACACACACACACTGCTCTATTAAATCATCTGCACATGGAGTCGAGTCCACTAGTCGCACGTCATTTTCAATCGTTGGCCTATTTACTGCATAATTCACATCAGGCTAAAAGCCGGGTCCCCATTATAAAGGCCGGTCCCTTTTATTGACGGGTCTTGTTGTTGTTATTATTTCAAGCAGCCATTAACACGTGGATACAGACAAGGGACGTAGTGGTGATGGCCAGGATGGTTCCAACAGGAATAGACTTCTGAGCATCTCTGAGATCCCCCGACCTGTTAGATCCTGCCATGATGCCTACGAGGAAAAGTGAAGTGAAATAATAGTTTAGCTGTTACTCTGCCCTCGCCTCTTGCAACCTCCTTCAGGACGACCTTAAACTTTTATTTCCTACAAACTGGTTGAGTTTATCCTCTGGAGTGGGGATCTGGACAGTCTGGATCATTGTACTTGCACATGACTTTTAGCATATTATTGTGTTTATTGTCCTTGTCATGTTGTCCTTGTCTATACATTTGATGTTGTGATTATTTTTTTTCAAATGCTGCTTTCTAGCCAGGTTTCGATTGAAAAATATATTTATAATCTCAATGAGATTATTTATATCTTTATCATTATATCTGGTAAAGTCATTGTATTTTTATTTTATTTAAAAAAAAAATATTCCAACATCAACAACAACTCAACTACGCCCCCTGTAGGCAAGAATAGAAAATGACCTAGAACTCAATACCTTTACATTCCTTACATTTAGAAGTTTAAATAAAAAAAGGCAAGAGAGAAACGGTATTACTAGATTTACATATTACTAAAACATCTATTATCAACTGTTACATAGCTTACTAAACCAACACTAAACAGGTTAGGCTATGTCGCCCATCTATTAACAAAAACTTTATTTTCTTCAGAAATGTACTTCTTTTTGCTTCGAAATTTTCCTGACATTTTATTGTTTTCTTTTCTTTTAATCATCCACATTACTATTTTACTAAATACAAATTTAAGTTAGCAATATAATGGCCTTGGTCACACTTCATTCTCAGTCTTAAGATCGAGGAGTTTTGAATCAGCTGTGTGGGTGTGCAGATGTCGTACCTGTCGCAGAGGGAAAGAAGATCCCTACCAGAAGCGTGAAGGATGTGGCGATGTCTGCAGTCACATACATGCCAAAACTCTCCATCGCTCCCTGGGCGTCCACGGACGACAGGCCTGCTCTCTCCATGACCTCCCCTTTCTGCATGTAGTCTCCCCACATGTTGTCTGAGACAGGCAGGCAGACAGGCAGATAGACAGACAGATAGATAGATAGACAGACATATAGATAGACAGACAGACAGACAGATAGATAGATAGACAGACAGATACAATGCATTTGGGTTGGAACAATGCGTTGGAAGCATTTGGTTTACTTTACAGAGACATGCACAAGAAGAAAATAGGTTTTTTTTCTCCAATAGGAAGCCTTCGATATGTGTTTATATCAAATACTGAAATTTTTTACTTGAAAAATTGAAATAGTGAAATATTATGGGGAGGGGGGAGAGTCCACCCTAAACGACTAATCAATTAGAATACGAGCAAACGTGCATTTAATTCCACGCTTACACATCCCCATGTTTATTTAATTACCGCTGATAATGCCGCTGGCGAGGCCGGGGATGGCCGGGATCTCCGTCACGTTGTTCTGCCTGAAGTAGTCGTCACACTGAGCACTGCTCAGGTTCCCCGGGGAGCAGAAGGACCTCCAGAGCTGACTGGGCACGGTCTCGTTGCCCACCACCACCGTCTTAGCACACACGTCGAAGAGGTCCCTCACCAGAGTTCTGTTGCCCAGCATGCAGATCCTGAAGGAAGGGACAGTCCGTTATTGGATGTTCGCATATAAGACACAATCAATAATGGAACCAGACATTTTGAAGTATATGAATAGAGGATTGAAAGCACCACAGAAAGCTGCAATGTTTGTTCAAGAAAGAAAAGCACAAAATTCCTAAATATGCTATTCAGCATTTTGCAGACACTTTTATCCAAAGGAATCTTGGATAACTCAGAGAAGGTTAGATACAGGTTAGGCATCTCGCTCAAGGATGCCTACAAGTAGACTGCGGACATCTGGGGGATGGAACCCACAACCTTTGGCCTGGAAGTCAAACACCCTCAGCACCACTAGACTCTCCGGTTGTTTTTTATTCTGGTGAACTCACGTGAAGACAGGGGGGTGTGTGATGGATTTGATGGCCCCTGCGTAGATGGAGAAGATGGAGATGATGACGCAGGCGAGGAAGAGCGAGGCCAGCTTGTTCACATACTTGACGCCCACAAACACGACCAGGGCCATTAGGCTGAGGCAGATGGTGCCGTAGACTCTCATGTTGTTCAGCATGGCGCCGCCCCCCCCGTGGGGGTCACTGGCATGGAAGATGGCCGCCTGGGGGATAAGGTATTTCTGGAAGAGAAGGAAGACATTTTAATTTTTTTTTATAAAAAAAAAGATAAACACAAATATTGAATGAAGTTAATATAAATAGATTTTTTGTTCTATTAAATACTTTATTACAATGTAGTTTCTGCATGGAAATGCACCAATTTAATTTCTGTTAAACATTAAGTATTTAAAAAACAAAAGCCATATCTCGTCATTCCTCCGGTCAAACTCCGCAGCACATTGGTCACAGTTTACAACGCTACAGTTTGACCAACTGACCAGGAATATCTCAATGGCCCCCAGTATGTACATGGCCGCAGCGAAGGTGGTCCCCAGGTAGAAACACAAGCCCACGGCCCCTCCGAACTCAGGGCCCAGCGATCGGGAGATCATGAAGTAGGCTCCTCCCGCTGAAACACGCAGCGAACCGTTACTCACGATGACACGGACACACGGCGTATGTTTTGACTCCAATTATTGTGTTGTTGCAATTTATTCACGCTTGCTTGGTCAGAAACTGCCCGATATTGCCCAATATTATTGAGAGAGATGTTTTGTGTTGCAATAACATTAACATAATATTCATAGTGGTAGGGGTAATTCATTATCAATACAATTTGATTAATTGATAGAGAGTAGATAAGGGGCTAACTGTAATTGCAAACGTCTTCAGAGTGCTCATGTTTTGTATCACAAAAACAAACGATATAAGAGTAAGATAATATGGTATTTAATGCTCATAGCTTAATTACCTGGAACGACACCGTTCGTCGCAATGGCGCTCATCGATATGGCCGTCAGCATTGTCTATAAAATAAATGGAAAAATGGACAATATAAATATACTGGAAGCAGCTAGCATCTTGCATAGAGAGCTTACATCGCCTGATACTCACAGACACTCACAATGAGAAGCAGGCATGGCTATTACAGAAGCAAAAATACTCAAATGTGTTTGACAGTAAAAAAACATGTTTAACACTGACAGCTTAGTTGAAATGATGTATCAGCCTTCCTCCCTGCTCTTCTGTCACCATGTAACAGGCTGGGTTGTATTCTCGTTTTATTGACTGTTGGGTTAAAACCAATGGATTGTGACCCAGATTCATGTTGGAAACAACAACTGTGTGTACCCGTGTGTGTGTGTGTGTGTGTGTGTGTGTGTGTGCGTGCGTGCGGGCGTGCATGTGTGTGTGAGACTGTGTATATGTGTGTGCTTGCATTTCTATATGTGTATGCATTCTGTTTTCTGCATCTCTTTGTGTGTGTGTGTGTGTGTATGTGTATGTGTGTTGTGTGTGCTCAGAGTGTGTGTGTGTGTGTGTGTGTGTTTGTGTGTGTATGTGTTCAGTGTGTGTGTGTGTGTGTGTGTGTTCAGAGTGTGTGTGTGTGTGTGTGTTATGTGTTTTTGTGTTTTGTGTTTTTGTGTTTTTTGTGTGTGTGTGTGTGTGTGTGTGTTCAGTGTGTGTGTGTGTGTGTGTGTGTTCAGAGTGTGTGTGTGT
>OOFB01017760.1:4530-15038 GCA_900323305.1 Trachyrincus murrayi | reverse complement strand
CATTTTTTCAAAACGTTTAGCAGTTACAACCATTCAATGATTTGGTCTACTCAATACAATATATCCTTGCTTCTTCATAAGCAGTAAACAATTGTCCAATTTATTGAAATGCTCAAAGTGTGTGTGTGTGTGTGTGCGTGTGCGTGTAAATGTCCTGCAAAACACAAATGAAAGGGAAACCTCCGGTTCTTCCGTGAACCAGTAAAAAGCTGGTTACCAACGCGACACTTCTACGGCCAGTGGAATTTGGCCGCTGTCTTAAATCTTTACATTTATTATCTACCTACATTTTTATGTTGGCCGGCTAGAAAGCGAGACCAAAAAGTCATCCTTTAGATTTATATATCTGTCTGTCTGCCTGTCTGTCTTCACGTAAATAGTATTCTTTTAAGCTTGAGGAATATTAAGCTGCATGTCTGTGTTTTACTATTATGGTGGCATTTGTAAGTTACGAGCTCTGGTTACAAATTAAAACCCTAAAATGTACGTGAGTATGTAGCCCACTAGATGGCAGCATTTGAAAACAATATCCTCCTGAAATCCATAGCGCCGACACAAGTCCCCTGAAATGTCTTTCTTTTCCATAAAAAAAGAATAAAGATGCAAAAAATATATACATTTTTGAATCACTGAACCTGCAGTCCGCACTCGTTTTGGCCCAATTTGGGGGTGTTACAAAAATAACAGATTGTCTGCTGGATCATAATAAAACATTTGTACACATTTTCACACCTTACATACGTGATAACTGGTGCTGTGTAACCTTCTGAGGACCAAAAAGAAGTCCTTTCATGGATACATACAAAGCTACTTGATTTTGTGTCCAATTATTTTTTTCTTCTCATGGAATTACAGCATTTTTGGATTAAACACTCAAAAGCCCACCTGAACCAAGGCATGTTTTGTGTAAACAAACAAAGGAGTGGTACTTAGCATGATGGCCTAATCTAATTGCTTGTGAAAGCCAAGGTGTCTTTGTTTCTCTGCTAGTGACATTGATTAGGATTTTCTAATACCGCGCCTAAGGGGCTCAAGTCAATCCAATCACCCTTTGCCGCCATCATTAACTTGACAAGAGCCCTGGGCCCTTCCACTTTTTCTTTGGCATTCAAACGGTGAGGGCCGGGAACAAAGAGCCCTCGTAGAGCTGGGTGATGCTCCGGTGACGGAATGGCTGGCAGTGGTGATGCCAGCCCCTCTAGTGTTGTACCATGCGAAGAACATGCCAAAAACATGCCAAAAACATGAGTCACACACCGCACCTAAAGTGTGTGTGTCGTGCTATAGACCAGGATGGACCTTGCCTCTATACCACCTGGCCTAACAACAAAAAAGGAATATTTCATTTTGAAGATTTGGCAGGAAATGAAGCAGAGTTAATCATGCATGTATATATTCCCTACTGTATATAATTGTAGAGGGCAGCTTTGAAAAGGGTGACCATTTCTAGTAGTGATTGGTGCCTTTGACACTGTCTGACCGTCTCTCTAACCGTGTGACACAGGTGATCCACAGGTGAAGACACGCTGCACTCACAACAAAGCCCTGGCTGGGGTTTATGGGGTTTAAAGACCCCTGAACTGCTTTATGTGACGCTGGAACCTTGCAGGTGAGATGTGACTGGAAAGCACGGCAGCATTCCCATTAAAAAACACTGAGGTCAAAACATTACAATGAATACATTAAAATGTTTTTTTTTGCCGTTCATGAATTGGCTGGACCCCTGCACAACTATCGTTGTTTCATATTGTTTTGTTGCCTGTATTAAATCAAGCACCTGCTATTTACAGACCTGGTACCTTGTTGTACATACCTCTAGCTTTCTTCGAATACTATGTAATATAAAAAGACATAAAAAGATACAACATTTATTTGCTTTATTTACAAATATATACTAAACCTGCTGCAGCATTAATGCTGCCAAGCATATCTTCCCAAGTAATAAAATCAGCAATATAATTGTGAAGTCTTATTATATATTTCCCTTCCCTGCTTTAATGGGCCTATGCTCCCACACCAGATGTCCAAGCAGAGACCTTTCAAATGGTGTGATAAGAAACATAAAGGCAGAAATAACCTGGCTTAATGTCACCTAATGCACATGCTGCTGTGTCCTCCCTCACAGGCTCTTTGGTTAGGAGGCAGGGCGAGACACAAAATAAGTGTACAACTTGTTCCCAAAATACAGCTATCTGCATGATTATTTACTTTACTGCTTCTGTCGTCTTCCACGTACACGCCATGTACAGTCGCCTCATTGTAAGTTTGTCCTACGCCTGTGTTTATCCATAAAGGGCCAGTCGTTGATTTGCACAGTGCTTGATTGACACCACCACATAATCCCCCTCACGTGTTATTCCTTTCTATTACACACGTCCTTTTGATGTGACTTCAGAGCATTTCCCTGTAGGATAGCCCCCCCCCCACAACCCCCAGCATCAGATCACGCAAACACATGCTGGCTCCCCAGGAAGCTACTGCAGATGGACACGATAGAGTCTCCCATCCAGTCCACAACCCTGCAGTGACAGACTGCAGACTGTAAGAACCGGCCCAAACAGGATTAATTATTACTGGAAAGGGGAATGGACGAGAGAGAGAGAGAGAGGAAGAAAGATATGTATATATAAAAAGGATTGATCCCTAAATAAATAAACAAGCATGGGGTGGATGAACAGAAACAGGAAAGAATTGTAAATAAATTACAAGAAGGGAGAAAGATAGACGGGTGAGACGGGGGATGAGAAGAGACAGTGATCTTATCTCATGGATTAGATAAACAAACCCCCCCTCTCTCTCTCTCTCTCTCTCTCCAGAAGCTGTTTGCACTCCTCTATGCTCCCCCCCCTCTCTCTCTCTCTCTCTCTCTCTCCAGAAGCTGTGTTTGCACTCCTCTATGCTCCCCCCCCCTCTCTCTCTCTCTCTCTCTTTCTCTCGCCTAATCACGTGCACGACTTTCATGGCATCTCTGTTCTTTTCTCTGCTCTACTTGTTACGACATCCTCTACAGTGGCAAAGCAAACAATGATTTACACACGCAAACTATTCCCCCCCCCCTCTAATGCACATTTCCAAAACCTGACAGCTGCATGTTGCTGTCTAATTGAACTCTTGAGTCATAAAATAGTATAGTTTATCATTTGGGGAGGATTGTGAAGCGCTACATGATTGACCCTCTGTATGTCTGTTTTGATTTAACAATGCCAGGTGCGGTGAGGAAGTTTCCCGGCATCAAATCAGCCTATAGGTCACATTTTTACCAAATTACATTATTTATTATGATGTATTTATTAATTTCCACTTCATGTTCCATCTACATATGTCTGTCTGTCTGTCTTTCTATAGCTGTTGTTTTTTCATCAGAACCCTTGCTTTGATTTAACAGCTACAAGCTAACCTAACCTAAAAGGGATTTGGGATCCCACGGTTTAACCTTTGAACCTTTTAGCCTTAAAATACTATTTCAATTTGGTGGGCCTTCTAATATAAATAATGAAGTACATCTCTGAGTACTTTTCTCTGGGAGTAGTACTTTTAGCAACTTGCAATAATATATCTGCTTATTTATTTCCTCTGGGTTTAATGTATTCATTGTTATAATCGATAGTTAATTTAAAAAAATACTACTACTGAAACAAGTGGATTAGCCCTGGCTTTGCTATTCTGTATGACCTCTGGGTTATCTGCAGATGTTGTACAGTAAATTAAGCAGCCCAGTCTTGCAATGAACAGGATGTTGCTTCACTTTAACACAAAACAACACACACACACACACACACACACACACACACACAGATACAGACACACACAGACACACACACACACACACACACACACACACAACAGCAGCAATGCACAGGGACTGGGGGGTGACTAAAGCACTCATCTGTGTTGTGTACAGCCAGGCTTATCATTAAAACCTCTGTGTCAACAGGAAATATCCCATAATCCCACACCCCCTGCAGCCCGAGTCAGGCCGGTTAGAGTCAGGTCTGTCGGAGATGCTGGCATCTCAAGTGTCTGATGTTTCATTGACCAGGATTTCATAGATTCTGTAACTAACTATTTATACACCACCAAGTACTAACACTTCACAAGTAGTAGTCTAGTCATGCTAGCTTGATGTGGAAATTGTGTGTCTAGTACTACACAGGGACACAATACAGCAAAGTATCAAAGTTTATACACAAAGAACAAAGGATGTGTGAATATATGGATGTTAGAGAACACAATGTGAAAACATTGATTATGACAAATGAGTTTGCATACATACAAGTCATTATGACTTGCTGGATTTTGCACAGCAAAACAATTTACTACTATCTAATATCCAATTTTACTATACTATCGAATATCTAATGTGTTCTGTACAGATTTCAATTATTATTTATATGAGTACTTGATAAAAAATAGGTAATCTTAAACTCTATTTGAAGGATTAGTGGATGGGATACTGTATTATTTTAGTACCACTAACCATGTAAACATATTGTGTTCCTCAGTGCAGTCTCTGCAGGGCAATGGCTAGCTATTTTTGAACTTCTTGTAACGTTCACTAAATTACTTATATCTGATTGTTGAGGTCACTGAGCCGTCTGCATGGGTCTAAAGAGGACACATGTTTCTCAATCCAAAGCCTTTTAACCACTTTTACAACCAGATGACAGATGACTACAAGTAATGCAAGTCATTTTTTTAAATAATAATTCACTACACAGCAGTAAATGGAAATCATTTAATGTGTGACATTGTGTGAGAGAAACAGGCCTCATCTGTTTTTGACACAAATATAATATTATCTACAGATATCAGCTATAGATGCTGGGCTCCTGTTTGAGACAGGAAATGTGCTATTTTTTTATTATGTTGTAAAAATAACTGCTATACATAAAAGGTTGTAATAGGCTGGCACACAAACAGAGGCTTTTCAATGAGTCATTGTCAGGGCATTCGATTGTGCAGTTTTACAATGAAGAAATGAGCTACAATGGTATCAGTCAATGGGGCATGACTTACTGACAGAGGAAACAACGACCAGTACACTAAACACAAAGCAAACATATGACTACAGATTCCATGCAAGGCTTTCTACATGTATCACCTTGCATGGAATGATAAATATATGTGACGTTATAACACAACCTCAAAGGACATTGTTTTGATGATGTACGTGAGTGTATGTAGAGGGGGGGGGGGGGTGGAGTCACCCTCGGACCCACCCAGTGTTGAGTGGTCTGGCCTGGTCTTGCAGGAGTCAGGTGCTGGCTCTCCATGTAAATTACCCTGGAATGTGACCTCTTGACAAGTCCCTAATCCACTGTAAATGGTATGCAGTAAAGATTAACATCTACAGCTGCCTCTATCAGCACAAGTACACCACCCCACACAGCAAAGCCTGGGAAGTACTCTGTGTGTGTGTGTGTGTGTGTGTGTGTGTGTGTCATCATACGTCCATGATGGTTTCATGGGCTCTCCTCCACTTTAGGAGTCAGGCATAACCTTTTGAAAAACAACTTTTTGTGTGTGTTTTGGAGTTCATCCACCAATGGAGCAATAACATTTTTTTTCATTTAAACCCAGCAGGCATTGAGTGATCCTCAGGTGTCCCGTTTGGACAGAGCGGTGGAAAAGCTCATCCGTCAAATGGGCTTTCCAAGAAACATTGGATATTATTTACTGTACCAGAGAAGACCATTGAAGTCCGACCTCCCCTGTTACCCCCAACCGGACTGAAATGAATTGAAGAGCAGCCTTTAGCCAAATATCACCCAGGAGTATTCACGTCATGAGGCTGCAGTTAGGTGGACGCATACACATGACACAGAAGAATGGCTGGATTCCCACAGAACAGAACTTGAGGAAACACATTCCTGGTTCTTCATCTTTCACTCTCTCTCTGCCTCCCCTCTCTCTCTCTCTCTATCTCTCTCTGCCCCCCCCCCCT
The DNA here is from genome assembly GCA_900323305.1 of Trachyrincus murrayi. NCBI lineage: Eukaryota > Metazoa > Chordata > Actinopteri > Gadiformes > Macrouridae > Trachyrincus > Trachyrincus murrayi. Next base: position 9,094 of record OOFB01017760.1, on the reverse strand, counting down.
CTCTCTCTCTATCTCCCGGTGCCGATTCCGTTGCACCATTGTGGTGCCAATATGGCCAGACGTGCTTGACTGTGCCTGAGAATCACCAAAACGTGACTCAGTTGTCTAAAACCAGAACAGCTTTAGACAACATGATGAGACAGGCATCCCATACTCTTAGTTACCCTGGTTTCATAATGACACCAACTCCTTACATAAACATTTATCTATCTAACAGTTCATGTCTTAGCCCTAGCCTTCTTCTCTCAAGGTTCTTGGACATGCCGAGAACCAACATTAAAACAAAAGTCGTTGTACAACTTTGTGACACGTTGTAAGAAAATAGTGAACTCTGAACTCTGTCAATCTCACTTTGAACCCAGCCATTCTTACTTATGTATCTTATATTATATCTTATATTACTATGCCTGCAATATACCTGAGACACTTTACGTTACTTACTTTAGTCACTTACTTTACTTTAGCTTCAGTTACATATATATTTGTAATCTATATACAAGCATATTTTATCTATAAATTTATATTCCTATATATATTCCTTGTTTATTCTACTCAATTTACTTTGATGTTTCTGGCTTGAGCTGAGCAACTTAACAAATAATGTCCCCCGGGAGGAATAAAGTCATCTGTATCTGTATCAGTTAATCGTCCTGTAAGCAATACTTTATATAGAAGAGACGGTGATGTTGGATTGGAGATCCATTTTTGTGTTTCCATTGATTTAATGAAGATTGGACGTACAGGAATCATCAGCTTTAACTTGGGGTCACATATATAACCATCATGTTATGGTGTGACATCACCAGCGTAACTATTATAAGAAACGGAGGGAAGCAGCATTCAATGGAGGAGAGTATGAACCCAGTCCAGTGCTTCAGATTATAACAGCTCATGGAAGATGGATTTGTGGAGGCTCCACACCAGAGTCCAGCATTCTTTGCCCATCGCCGGCTTCACCCTGAATGCTCGTAGGCCTGGTGGGTGTGAGGCGACGCTCCCCTGTGTGTTCAGTAAGTGTATGTGTGTGTGTGTGTTCAGTGTGTGTGTGAAACGTCACGTCAATCAGTTGTTCAGAAGTTGTAATGCTTTAATTTGCCGCTGTATCCAAAGTGGATTACAGTTGTACTGAGCCCCGAGTGCATGGCTTGGAAGTTAACCTGGCTCTGTTATTTCTTTTCCCTTTTATTTGTTTATTTGTTTACTTCGACTACTGCAGCATGCCAATGTATCACTAGCAGTTTAGCTTTTAAGGAAGCATCGCTTGCCTTGCTCCACTTGCTGCATCTGAAGCTAAGATAAGTTCAGAACTGTTTTTGGTGGCTGGTTACCGAGTTGGAAAGGTACAGAAACATGACCTACATGTAATGCATGCAGAAAGAATGTGTATTTAGTGACCACTTAACGTTAATGATGTGAAATATTTGCTCATAAAATGCGGCAAAAGACGAAGGATCAATAAAACAAATTGCAAGAAACCTAGCGAAGCTCAAATATTGTGAATAACTGCTTCCAGAAGTGAAAGACAGTGAACTGCATTTTGTGAATGACGTATTCGTTTTCAGTATTTAGAATAACCAATGTAAGGTTTTGGTCATTTCATATCCTAATGCCAGCTATATACATGGATGGATCCCATCGTGTTCAAATTCTTTAGTTTCAAATATGTATTGGAAAAATTGCATTCTCACTACAAAGCTCCCAAAATACAAAATAACAAACTTATTGTCTGCCACAAAACCTTTTCCAAACCCCTTTTCCTTAGGACTTAGGAAAAGACAACCACGGTGCGAATACGAAGAGAATACGATTGCACTTGCTACGTCATTATGAGACGGCGGATGTTATGGACGTGGGTCTGCCGTGGTGCTGAAACTACAATGTTCCCAAGACAGACGACTAAAAGATAATCTGAGATACTTCACCCGGTGAGTTCTTACCGTGTTGGTTCATGCAGGTTAGAATTTAAATACAAAAAGGAATATAGGCTACAAGTCACAAAAGAGAAATGAAAGGGTTGCTCACGCTCACCCTCCTGTCACTCATATTGATCACATGAATCCCAGTTAGTATGATTGTTTACATGATGATCTCATATTGATCACATGAATCCCAGTTAGTATGATTGTTTACATGATGATCTCATATTGATCACATGAATCCCAGTTAGTATGATTGTTTACATGATGATCTGCGTCCCTTATCGGTGTTGATCGTTTGTTTTCGTGAACGGCCGAACGGTGCGTCGCTTTAAATGTTGCTGCCGCAAGGAATTGTGGGACGGCATCATCTCCTTTCCTTCCGTAAAGGATGGTCCAGTGTACCCTATGCTGAAGGAGATAAGAAAGGAAGCACTGAACCATACCATACCACAAAAACAACCAGAGTCTTAACGGGGTTACCATACCACAAAAACAACCAGAGTCTTAACAGGGTTACCATACCTTAAATAACATCCCCCAAACGCCATTGTCCCTACACCTCCCCAGTGTGACCTGCCGACCCCCCAGCCCCCTCCATCCCGGGGACCGGAGGCCTGGGGCCTGGGGAGACCCCACACTGGGCGCCAGTAGACCCCTGCCACACGCTTTCCTGGGCTCCTCAGACTAACCAGGACCGGTTTAACTCTTGTTAAACCGGTTTATTATAGAGTTGGTAATGTTTTGATTTAACGGTTGTTAAACCGGTTTATTATAGAGTTGGTAATGTTTTGCAGGCAGAGCCTGGAATGGATGGTAAAATGTCCACGCTCCTCCTGAGTGTGTGGTGGCTGGTTTAACCTGGGTCTTGATTGGCCAACGCCCCACAGGTGTGCAGCCTCACCCCCCCAGAGTCTCATCGGTCTGACTCAGACCAGGTGAGGCTGTTGAAACCAGCCATCAACCTCACACAGTCCACAATATTATATCCATAATTGTATTCTTTGCAAAGCTTTCTATTAGTCACCTGTAGACTAATAACCTGCAACATAATAAGTAATGTAATACACACGGGGTTCTCCTGAGTCAGATACCATTTAAATATATGTAAATACAAAACATATATTGCAATGAAAGACGATAAAAACGTCCTGTTTTGCTGATCTATATTGACACAACAATGGAAACTTCCACAGCAATAATAAGGGGATGACCTGTCTTGTTTTCTTTCACCCATCTCCCCCATCTCCCCGACTCTCTCTCTCTGTTTCTCTGTCTCTCGCCCTGATGATCTGTTGTGATAAAGAGGCTGCTTGATATCTCTCTTTCATCGTATGGCTGTCTGCCCGGCCGTGCTCCCCTCCAGTTGTATACTTCCACCGCAGCAAAAAGGTCAAAACCACAAACTTTCATCCGATTTGTTTAGCCAATAAAAGTCGAGCTGGCTCAACATACACAGCTACTTAATTGGCAGCTCTGTGCAGCACTAATGTCATTGGGGCAAATAGGACCGAGGCCTGACTCCTCAGTGCCTCCTCGATTCCCATTGCCTGAGAATGAGCCATGTGACTAAGCTTCATAATCCCTTTGTAGGATCCCCTTATACAGGGATCCCTGAAATTAGGGAGACAGAAAAGACTTTGTTGTGGAAAAGTCGATTTTAATGATCCTCTGTGGTTTGCGCCCAAAATAGTACAACTGGCGAAGACTTAGAAACATAGATACATGAGGATTTCAATTTTCTTAAAATAAAAAAAATAAAAAAGGATAAATAGTTTTTTATTTGGGATATATTGCAGTGGATTCAATAGTTTGAAGATGCTTTAGCTGTATATATCACGGTGATGACCGTAGCTACGATTGTTTTCTTCTTTTTTAAGTGTGTGTTTCAACACAAATACATGTCTAGGTTTATTTTACTTGAAGGCTTTCTCAACGTGGTTATAGTATGTTCGCCTCTTCAGTCGGAACAGTGTAATTCATAAGCTCACCAAATCCAATCAAACAGGAGCACCTTGGAGGAGCATCTTCACCTTGGAGGAGTAAAAAAAGGATTTACCAGCAGACCTACAGAGTTATTTGTGAGTTATCGGAGTGAGAACATGCAGTTCCTATTAGTGAAAGTGTGTTAAAGAGGAGGAATACTATGTGAATGCAAATGTCAAAAGAGAGCTGGTGTGTTTTCAGGGAGTTTAATCACTTGCATGCTAGCAGGTGGACATAATTAATGTCCAACATTTGACAATTGGCATGATTTTCAACTTTTCTGGAATCATCTTTCAACTCAGAATTGTGTTTCCCTGCTTATTACACAACTCAGTATAGGTTGACGAGGTTGACGGGGTTGCCTGCTGGATAATACATTAAGTACGTTGAGACTATTATTATATTTTTAAAGAACAAAGTTACAATATTGTTAATAATAATAAGTAGTAATAATAGTAATAATTAGTAATTAAATAATGAAGGATTCTTCTCCCAGCCACATGAGAACGCCTGCCTCAGCAGCACATACAACAATGGTACCTTAACAATTAAGTCAGTGTTTTTAACAATTATACCTGGTGCAAAAAATAGAGGTATGTGGACGTTACAAATACAAGTAAAGAGGTTGATACAACTGGTAGTTGTGGGCAGTGGCGGTTCTA
>OOFB01017759.1:0-10848 GCA_900323305.1 Trachyrincus murrayi | reverse complement strand
AATTTTTTTTTTATTGGGGGGGGGGGGGGGGGGGGAAGGTTTAGGTCTAGCTCTGATGGAGATAAAGCTTCCACTGTTGTCTACAGCCTCATCCGACCTCCAGCCCTGCACGCCACACGGCCTCAAACCTAACCACTACCAGACTACTGTGCTGGGGGATCAATGGGGCGTATCTCAGACCCATGTTATTTACTGTTTGATTGACTGGCTACAGGAAGCTCCACTGGTCCGTGGCTGGAGGGGAAACACAATTAGCACATCAGCAGAACACAGAAGGTCTGTTTACAAGCTTGAGGTTCTGGCTGGACATTCCTCTTACAGAACACACGGACCAGTAGTTTTTGTTCCCAATGTTCCTGCTTTAAAATGCGTCTCGAATGGTTCTATGGGTTTAGAAAAGGTAAAGTTGTTCTGTTGAATAAGATATGGCTCTTGGTATATTACCGTTAGTAACTACACCAGGAGCAGCAGTGTGTTCCTGGCACCGTTGACAGATCTGAACCTTCTCTAGCGGTCTTACAGCACTATATGACTTAATATCATCATATTTATATCACACTGACTGAGGTAACAGGTATGCATTTAGAAGATGAAACATGAGGTACCGGCTCTACTGCTCTCTCTGGTTGGTTGAAGTGTGTACTGAAGCTCTAAAGTGAACCAGTAGGGTTGTAGCATCACAACGTAGCGGATGGAGACTGCAGTGGAGATGAGGCAGCAGGTGGATGTGGATGCGGCCCCTCAGGGATGAGGAGGCTGTCAGACTGAGGGGAGCTAGCTGTTGCCATGGGGATGGACCAGATTAAACACCACAATCCAGGGGAAAAGACTACTCACTCACTCACTGTGTGTGTATGTGTATGTGTGTGTGTGTGTGTGTGTGTGTGTGTGTGTGTGTGTGTGTGTATGTTTGTGTGTATGTTTACACACACACATATTGCTGACTGGCAGTGTGTATCTGCCGAAGTTTATGTTCCAATAAAACGATTAGAATGTGTGTGTGTGTGTGTGTGTGTGTGTGTGTATTTGTACACATTGATGACACGGCACGATAGTTTAGCATCTGTCAATGTTTATGTTTATGTCATTACAACAAGTGAGACATATTAGTGTGTGTGTGTGCGTGTGTGTGTGTGTGTGTGTGTGTGTGTGTGTGTGTGTGTGTGTGTGTGTGTGTGTGTGTGTGTGTGTGTCAGGGGGTGTCTTTCAGCCACCAGTAGTGAGGCTACACTGGGACCCACTGTGGCTGTGTGTTGTTGTCTCCACAACACACACACCGCATTCACACACACATGCTAGCAGGCTAGCGCCCCGCACTGAATACCAACAACATGACCACACGCCCCATCACACCACACTCCCCAATGGAAATATTACCCATGATGCATCAGAAATGGTTAGTTTAGGTGTTAGGTTAGAGATGGTTAGTTTAGGTGTTAGGTTAGAGATGGTTAGTTTAGGTGTTAGGTTAGAGATGGATGGTTAGTTTAGGTATTAGATTAGAGGTGGTTACGTTTGTTAGATTAAGGATTGTTACATTTTAGATAAGACTTTATTACCATAAAAGTCTTGCAGTTTGCTGCACCCACATTCTTCAGGGTGTTTCCCTGTGCTACAGGTGATCAACTGGTTTAAAGGGACAGTATGATAACAATCTATACTGTTGACACCCTCGCCCTACACTGATATTTACATGACATGTCAGGTAGTTAGAGGGGTAGTTTTAATTGTAGTAGATACAAGTCAACTAAATATCAAATAAACAAGACCAGCAGAAGATAATGCCAGTAATGCCGGTCCATTCATTCACATTCACCATACATTCACCATACATGGCACTGTCTACCAAGAAGCAACCGCAGGGATATTATATATTATATATATTAGTACTGTATAGCAACATACTCATCACAACAGGGGTGTATTAGTATTAGTATTATAGTATTAGTATTGTATAGAGACATCACAACAGGTGTATTAGTATTAGTATTATAGTATTAGTATTGTATAGAGACATCACAACAGGGTGTATTAGTATTATAGTATTAGTATTGTATAGAGACATCACAACAGGGTGTATTAGTATTATAGTATTAGTATTGTATAGAGACATCACAACAGGGTGTATTAGTATTAGTATTGTATAAAGGCAGCACAACAGGGTGTATTAGTATTAGTATTGTATAGAGGTAACTCCGGGTTCAGTTACTTCCTGGACCACACATCAAGCTTCTGGTTCCTTATCAAAATATCTCATTTCTGGTAAATGTAATGTATCAATGCTGCCGACATTACTGAGTAAATACACGAGTATTACATGTAATACACGACTCCACAACAGGGTTACTCCAACTAAACCTTGTTTACTGTAACTCTACTGGAGGTGTTTCTGAAAGGCACATGTCTGGCAGGGATTCAAACTCAGAACCTCAGCTCTGGTTTACTGACTTTATCTGCTCCACTATAGGAACCAGACCCCAGACACACACACACACCAGATCACACACTAGATCTCACACTAGATCTCACACCAGATCTCACACTAGATCTCCTCCAGTCTGGAGTGACAGTCTCCCAGCCGGCGCCGTCTACCTCCTGGAGCACACGTCCACACGGCAACATTACACACAGGACCTGAACGCCGTCGCGCTGTCAACGGCCGACAACACAACAACAGTCTGGAGACATGTTATAGTTCACATGTCACACCACGACCACCGGCACATGTCACTCCAAAGGTCTGACGTTTCAATGAGAGTGCGCCTGGCCTGCAGGAAGTAGACGGAGCCGCTCACCGTTCTTCAGGACATCCGTCGCCGATGTGAACGTCGGTTCCCTTTGCCCTGAACTCAGCTGTAATATTATTAATATTATTAATATTATTAATATTATAAATATAACGGCGTTTCAGAGTCTCAGTGTGGCTCTCGTCCCCCGTGCTACAGACGTCTTCAGACGGAGACCTCGTCGTCTGTCTGTCCACCGCGGAGGTGTCGTTAAGACGGCTAGCAGCTAGCTACATGGCTAGTCACACTGTGGACTGTGGACTGTGTATTATATATTATATATACAGTATATCATAATATTAAACACTATTAAAACACGTCCTGGTCGGCTGGAGTCCCGCGGCGGGACCGGGTTAATAAAACCATCCCATCTGAAGGAGGCTAACGAGGGTAGGAAGTGAGACGCGGACCGCGGAGGTGACAGCTAGTCCGCGGGGTCCACTGCGGCTGCGCAGACTAGCCCCCACCCACCCCACATAATGACGTCATCCCAGAGATTATAGCCAATACATCGATAGATGACTGACGTCATCCCAGAGATTATAGCCAATACATCGATAGATGACGTCATCCCAGAGATTATAGCCAATACATCGATAGATGACTGACGTCATCCCAGAGATTATTGCCAATACATCGATAGATGACGTCATCCCAGAGATTATAGCCAATACATCGATCGATCTCATTGAAACGCCTCTGCTGTGTGGATTACCCTGGCTGTTTCAGAATGATGTGAATTTATATTTTTAACAAACTCGTTCCAGGTAGAGATTCCATTATGACTTGTAGACCACGGCTGTTTAAATGTAAAGGTTGTGGATTTACACGGTGCCCCAGATTGATGTTTATAAACCCAACGATAATAACAGTTATAACAACAGACAAGTAGAATTACAGTTTACCAACCGTGTGGATTAGGGTTGCTTGCCAGTATGTCATTTTAAAAAGGTGAGCAGTTTCCTCCAAGAGGAATAATTATGTTGAGCTTCTTCTGATCTTTGTATACGTTATTATCTTGCATCACACATGATCTAGAGCACAAACTACACACAGTTGGAGGAGGAGAGGTAGAATACTTTATTGGTCATCGAGTGGGCGAACTGCTGGTCTTTCTCATTCTGTGGGTGATGGCCTTCCACGCGTTGGTGAGCACCACCCGGCCCATGAGCAAGGTGATGGTGAGATTCCGCCTGTACCATTCCCTAGAGGGCATACAAACACACCAATTATTACCTTTTGCAAATGGATATGATTTGATCTGTGGTCTATGGACTTTAGGTCTTAAACATGGGGTGCATGCAGTGAGCCTGTAGGGTTAGGGTTAGATGAGATGAAGTATAAAGTCTCCATTTCCATCACTCCCATCGACTCTCGCGCCACACTTGTAAAGTTAGTGGCCATTTCCAAACGTCTGACAAACTAGATTGGTCGCCAAAAAAGTTGTAACTCACTTGTTGTAATTGGCGTGTCTTGTTCTATTGGTGTCCAGGAAGCCTTTGTAGAACACCGCCATTTCTTCACTGGTGAGGGTGCGCCTGCGTCCTGTAGGGGGCGACAAACAGCAGCTATAAACAACACAGTAGTGCATCTGAACAGACTGCACTTATATTAGCCTTACATTCCATATCCTGGTACCGACTCAGTGTGCTATATGGTTTCTCTTAAAGGAGGAGTATAGATATACAGCATATTATGGATTCAGCTCATTTAGCAGACACGTACAGTAAATGTTAAATACATGTCATTAATGAGCAGGTAGGGGCTAGGGGGCATCTTGCTCAAGGATACCTGCAGGTAGACTGCAGACCTTGGGGTTCGAACTAGGGATGCGCGGTATCGGCCCAGCATCCCTAGTTCGAATCCAGAACCTGGGGGTCAAAAACCCTGACCACTTCACTACCCTGATCCCTCTAGTCGTAGAAGAAGCCCAGATGATACAGAACAAGAGAATGTGTTTTATATATCTGATACATGTGTGATATGAGAGCCTCACCCTGCTCATCCCGGGCAGCCAGGCCTTTAGCCTTCAGCTGGGAGCTGATGTACTCATACTTCTCCTGAAGACAAAAACATCATTCAGGATTATAGCTGCTCCGCAATGTTAAAGACTTGTGACAATAATTCCCTTGTACAATGGCCCCATCTGCTGGTGACTTGAGGAACAAGCTGGTGATTTGATAAATATGAAGCAGTTTGACCAAGAGGACAACATGGATTTCTATGAAAATGTAACAAAATGGTTCTCAAAGTTATTTGAAAATATATTCTGCAAAATAAACAGCTAAGACATAATGGTTTTATCGTATTTGATTATTTTCCATAATGACAGATTCTGACAAAAGTAAAAATACGTCCATGTCATTAAGGAGCAGGTAGGGGTTAGGGGGCATCCTGCTCAATTATGCCAACAGGTAGACTGCAGACATCGGGGATCGAACCCGGTACCTTTTAGCTGGGAGTCGAACACCAAAGCCACAACACTATCAGTCCTAATCAGGCTTCTACTGGTTGCCTCTGGCCTACTTCAGTACACTACACAGTACATGGCCTAGAGAGACTAGAGTACAACTTTATTCTGGCCTACTTTACATGGAGTACATTACATACAGACATATCACATGCAACAATAACATACAAGTGTCGTCCTTGATCCCAGCAGTTCATTATAGTGGCATTTAAACCAAAAACCCCGTCAGACAGGTACAGGTAGCGGCACCTACCTTACTGAAGGTGATGTTCTGCTGGGCCCAGAACTCGTGGTTCCAGATCTCTGTCTGCTGCCTCAGCCCCCTCAGCCGTCTCTCCAGGGCTGTCTCGTCCGCGGAGATGTGGTACGTGATTGGCCGGATGTTTGACAGCCTGTTGGGCGGACCAATCCAGTCATGGGTAGAGTCTGCTGCTGGCTTGAAGGCAGAGCTCTGCACACAGATTATAAAACACAGGACCGGTCTATCTTAGAGGGGACACTAGGGTGAGATACACACACACACACACACACACACACACACACACACACACACACACACACACACACACACACACACACACACACATCCCATAACAATGTTCTTGTTATGACCTCGATGTTTACCTATACCAGCACCATTCCTCTCTGAGAACCTCACTGAGAATGGATGCTTAGCTGTGCTTCTCTCCGTATACACACGAGTTAAACCTAATAATTACTGATCCTGGGTCCGCATGATCTATATTCACTTCTTCAGAAATCCTTATTATTCCTCGACAGACGAGCAGAAGGTTACATTTCTGCTTATAGTTGTTGTTCTCCTGTAAACACATAGTTTGCATGTATTGTACTTGATCATATACAGTCATGTACACTGCCATAGGCTGTTGTTGACAAATGATTGACTCGAGGTGTAAGTGCAATTAGCAACTTACACTGTCTGCACACTATGCATGTTCTTCAAGTCTAAGCCCGTCTCTTGTGGTCCTATGTGACACTAGAAAGACTGTTTACTAGACAGACTGTTCACTAGAAAGACTGTTCACTAGACAGACTGTTACGAACCTCCAGAGACCTCTCCTGCGCGGCTGTCTGTCCGTCTGACGCGCAGCCTCGACTCACATGTGATATTGTGTTACACGGTCGCAGGTGACCGTGGATCCTACAGTTACAGGACTGCCCCCATAATAATAGACGTCGCACTGTGTTGGTTGCCATTTAAAATATTAATTCTAGATCCGTCGTTGAATAAGAAATGACTCAAACGGCCTCTGGTTGACCATGTTGACGTCCGCCTCCGGGAGACGCGCTGTGACGTTGAGGGCTTAAATATGTTGGACGACCAAACACTTACCCGTGGACAGTTTAAAATCAATCCATTTAGGAATAAAACGTAATTTAGGAATATAAAAACATCTGATATTGTATTTGGATTAATTCTTGTATGTTATTGTAAATGCTGATTGTGTATTGTGCGCTACGAACGCTAATATGTTAATGATTAATGATACGTACAGGGGGGAAAACTCCGCGCTTCGTCATGCTTGTGGAGTAAAGTGAGGTTAGCCACCGAGGCTAGGCTAATGTTTATCTTAAGTGAGAGCTGCGCATCGTTTGAGGACAAGACAGATGGCCGTACGGTGGTTATGCAGGTGAGGATCAACCTTAGATCACTACATCACGTCTGCTGACTTCATACGAGCGACTCGGCCGCCGTGTTCTGACCGGATCAGGTCCAGGAGCGTCTGGACCTAGCGGGCAGACGACGCTGTCTAACGTCTCTGATGTAACGGACGTCTCACAGTACGGTCAGACCGTGGTGAGGGAGACGTGATATCTGACTGTTAGTAGTAGTACTGTTAGTAGTAGTACTGTTAGTAGTAGAGGTGTATAGAGGTGTAGAGCCGGGGTCGCAGCTCGGTGGGAGGGGCCGCAGTGTTCCGGACGGTCCACCGGAGGTGATCTCGAACCCGTCCGGACCGTCTCTACCACACACACCCCAACACACACCCGGACCGTCTCTACCACACACACACACACACCCGGACCGTCTCTACCACACACACACACACACCCGGACCGTCTCTGCTACACACACCCCTACACACTCCCCTACACACACCCGGAGCGTCTCTACTACACACACCCTTACACACCCGGAGCGTCTCTGCCACACACACCGGGTCGCCCTTTAGCTGATGGAAACAGACATCCTTCAACATGTGTGCGAATGTCTTCGGAGTGCTGAAAAGGTGAGGAATTAAATGCGTTTATTTGGGGGGGAGTCGTTCCGGTGCGGGGGGGAGAGACCGTCGAGGTGCGGGGGGGAGAGACAGTCGAGGTGCGGGGGGGAGAGACCGTCGAGGTGCGGGAGAGACTTGAGTCTTTCTGGGATGCTGCGCAGCGAACACGGGGGCTTATTGTGTGCAGTGACAACGTGATTACCCGTTGCGATGGTTTTAAATAAAGGTGTCATGATATGATATTCATGAAGCTGTGTCGCCTGTCGGACGTGTACGTGTGTACGTGTGTAAGCCACGACGGTCACATAATGCGCAGAGGATTCACCGTCGCATCCGCTCCATCCAGCGGGTTAGGTTGGCGTTCAATGTGAAAATGTGCTTTTGATCGGGAGTGAAAATGGTCGACATAAAGGGATGTTAATATATCAGCAACACTGGTTCGCTTTGACTGTGTGTGTGTGTGTGTGTGTGTGTGTGTGTGTGTGTGTGCGTGCGTGCGTGTGCGCGTGTGCGTGTGCGCGTGCGTGTGTGTGTGTGTGTGTGTGTGGCGCGCACACGCACACACACGCCCCCTAGTCCTGTCACTAGGGACTAGGAATGTTCACTTGATGCATGGTTTCAGTACTTGAGTCTTCAGTACCTCAGTACCTCATCTAGTACTGCCAAGTCTTCAGTACCTCAGTACCATCCAGTACTACTGAGTCTTCAGTACCATCCAGTACTACTGAGTCTTCAGTACCTCATCTAGTCCTACTGAGTCTTCAGTACCTCAGTACCATCTAGTACTACTGAGTCTTCAGTACCTCAGTACCATCTAGTACTACTGGGTCTTCAGTACCTCATCTAGTCCTACTGAGTCTTCAGTACCTCAGTACCATCCAGACTACTGAGTTATTACAAGTTGTTAGATCCTGTTCCTTCATTTGGGAGTTAGTCCAGTGGTTAAACAAGGCAGTGAAGACCTCATTATTTTTGGAGCTGGTATCTAAAGAAAACCAGACCAGTGACAAGACCTCGGGAAAATGTCTGCCTTGGTTTGGCAGACATGGACTGACAAGGGACATCAAAAGCAGGCTAGTGGAGCAGAAACGAGAGGATGTTTCACATTGTTTTCACTCGACGACGTAATCTGGAACGGGTGATTGTATAGTCTCTCTGGGAGGACCACACAGTGAGTGGGGGTCTGGCCCGGCCCTCTCCGGGCTTGGTCTATCTCTTGGGTTTCCTTAGCCCTGCAGCTAGCCGTTCCTGTCGCCACCCGCTTACATAACACACTTTAGCCAATGAGGTTTCATAATCCTAACAAACAACACTCACTCTACCACCAACAAGTGGCTCAGGGTTGAAATCCCTACTCGGGTGTGCTGAAATCATAGCTGTACGCTTTTATTTTGACACGCTGTCTTGGAGCGAGTGGGAATATAAACCAGGATCTGTGTGTTCTGCAGATCCTTTGTGTTCAGGCTGCCCTGCAGCTAAGGATAGCACACCGTTACAGACGGGTGGTTACTAGGAGGAAAATAACCTCAGGTATTGTGTTCGTGTTGGACCCAATAACAAAAGACCCGCTTTATAGTAACACATGACCAACAGGGAGGGTCACATGACCAACAGGGAGAGATTTAAATGTGTTTTATCACTCTCTAAATCCAGCACAACAAAACTTGTAATCACACCTGGGGGATCTTGTTGTCCTCTAAAGACCAGGGCTAGTCCAGATCACTACCTTGTACTGTAGACAGGAGGGCTGGGCTAGTAGAGACCAGTCCACTACCCTGTACTGTAGACAGGAGGGCTGGGCTAGTAGAGACCAGTCCACTACCCTGTACTGTAGACAGGAGGGCTGGGCTAGTAGAGGCCAGTCCACTACCCTGTACTGTAGACAGGAGGGCTGGGCTAGTAGAGACCAGTCCACTACCCTGTACGGTAGGCGGGGCGGGAAGTCAGGGTCACTGTGGCCAGCGTCCAAGCTTCCAGAACATTCCAACATTCAACGGAGCGTGAGCTGTGTATTGTTACTCTGTTCTCCTGCCAGACCTGCAGGGTCTCCCGGGTCTGTTTGAGATCACTGTTAGTTAAGTAAGTAGAACGACTCTCCTGGTGGGTAGCGGGTCTGGGTTTCCTTTTCCTGCCTTGTTTGTTTCCAGAAGGAATTTGAAACGGCTTTCAATCTCTCCCGTCTTCCCAGACCTTGGGGGGGTCGAGGGGTCGAGGTGTCGCCGTGGGGTGGTGCTGACAGTACTGCCTCTAGAAGACCGTTAGCGCGGTCTTGTAGCGACGTTGTCGTCAGTAGTTCGGCCAGCGAGCGTGGCTGAGCCGTGATGGGTGTCATGGTTGTCATGTCGGTGATGTAACGCTGTGAAATGTGGGTCATCTTAATCTGTGGGCCTCATGCCTGTTGGAGCGCAGGGCTCAGCGTGTCTTAAGACCTTTTTCACTTTTGGATTATTTCATTTTGATAATGTAATGTTTGAAAGCCACAGACCCTACAATAGAGGGCTCCTCTTTTTAACATACCTGGTGGTAAAATAGGGCCCTTTGTTGTGTGACTGCGAATGTGTTGCACCGATGATGTGATGGTAAAACATGCAGTATAACGTGTGATAACGATGGTAAAACATGCAGTATAACGTGTGATGTGATGGTAAAACATGCAGTATAACGTGTGATGTGATGGTAAAACATGTAGTATAACGCAGTATAACGTGTGATGTGATGGTAAAACATGCAGTATAACGTGTAGGGTTGCAAAGGGGCGGAAAATTTCCGGTAAATTTCCGGTAAATTTCCGGAAGGTTTCCGGAAATTTTCCACGGGAAGTTTAGCTCGGGAATTTTGGAAATTTTGAAAAAAGAAATGTAATGCTATTTTCTCCCCAAAAAACATTGTATGTGTCCTTGTGGTCTAATAAATATGTTGAATGTATTTCCTACCTCATAAGTCATTCGCAAAGTGTTTGCGAATGACTTATGTTATATGTTATATGTTTACAATGTAAACGGATTTCTTTATTTATTGCTAATTGTTTTTGCATATTGAAATGCCTGTAAGTCTCGGCGACATTGTAAATGAGGGTAACCTCAACTGTCTATTCGAGAATAAATAAAGGTTTGACTGAATGAATGAATGCTACAAATCAGTACAATGTCTACATCCTGCTTCAGTGTCTAATACCGATGAATGGGGGGTTTAGGTTTTGGTTTCCTTATCAGCTGTCCGACGATAAGGAAACTGAAACCTAAGGAAACTGAAACCTAAATCCCCCTCAAAAATGTCATTTTTATAATTTGTATTAGGAATGTTTGCATGCATGTGTGCTTATGACAAAACAAAATGTTTATATTTATGT
>OOFB01017756.1:6185-19599 GCA_900323305.1 Trachyrincus murrayi | reverse complement strand
AAAGGCCCCGCCCCCCCCCCCCCCCCCCCCACACCTCCACTCTTCCTCCTCTTCCTCATCTCTCTCCACCCCCTCCCTCCCCTCCCTCCATCTCAGACACACCTGCTGTGTCTCCACCGCTACATTCTGTATAACCCGGCGGCATGAGGTGTGCCCTAACCCCCCACCACCTGGTAGAAACCGACCTTAACATGAACACCCCCTTACTCCATCACCTCCCCCTCCTCCTCCACCCTCCCAGGGTGGTGGGGGCGGAGCTAGGGGTGGGGGCGAGGGAGCAGGGGCTGCGTGGTCACCCATGGGGAGGGTCCCAGAAACAGAACAAACAGATGTCATTAATAGTGGAAGTTGTATTTTTTTTTCTCGTCCCCGCCCCCCCATCCTCTTAAGTATATAAGATCACATTCCCGGTCATATAATCCCTCCCACCCCCACATCGTTTAATCTCCCCCCCCTCCCCCCCCCATCCCTCCCTCCCTCCCTCCCTTTCTGTCTAGACGATTAATGCATTCATATAGTTTCTCCCTTTGACGGCTTCTTAGTGTACTGGCAAATGGCCGGTTTTATTCCACTCTAAACAAACAAAGGTTATTAAACTGTCCGTTTATTTTGAACAAACAACTGTGATGTTTAGTTATTCCTGCGTGGGACACCGGGCCCCGAAGAGGGTGGAAACACAGAAGGCTTTATCTGGGTTCATCTGGTTTATCTGGGACCATAACGTTTAGGTTTATACAGAAGGCTCATCCAAGGCAGTATTGCGACACTGACTTAAGTATATAAATTGCCTGGTCAATAAACACAGTCTCATCAAATGTCGACACAAGCGGTTTTAATTTAGTTAAATCAACAAGGTGCAAAACTCAGAGCCACATTGGGATCCATCTTTAGCTCAGTGTTTCCACAGACATTTCCTGTTTGGGTCCTAGTGGGTGATTGTTTTTAAAGTAGCACCCTTATTAACGTTATCATCCCAAAGCTAAGTGAATGCATTACAGCGCAATGTGGCTGCCACAGACATTCCATCGGAAAGTTCTAGAACCTTTTCTAGTTCTAGACCAGGTTTGGCCTTTCCCTGGCGGTTTGGACAGCCCCTTTACTATTCACATTCGCTCGGTGGTCAAACTGTAAGTGCTTTTGACCCGAGTGGTTAAGGTTAGGCTACACTGCGGCATGTCGCACCAACGACTACACTCAAGACAAAGTTAACGGTTCAGCTGAATACTAACCAATGTGCTTTGCCGTAGAGTGGCGAACACAAAGGTTATAATGCTTGGGGAAACGGTGCCTTCTGCTGGTTCTCCATATGCTAGGAGGCCAGAGTCTGTCAGCCAATCAGGAAAGACTCCCGTGTTGATCTCGGGATGGGTAATTAAATGGCCATTTTCACACAAATGTTTATTTCAGAATCTGATTGGAATAATTAAGTGGACAGCACAACCTCTGCATTCAATATATTTATTGGTAAGGTCAAGTTGGTGTTGGATGATGTTTCATCATCATCATCGATCTGTTGCCAACACAGTGGGATGACCCAAACACACGTGAGGTCTCCCAAACACGCGACCGCGGTTCAGCCATCAGCAGCTTATTTTAAACGGTAAAGTAATAGTCAGTGTCACAATACTCTTCATCGTTGCCATTCTCCTCCTCCTCCACATTCCGCTCCTGTAGATGTACGAAGATCATGTCTTTATTTTATTTCTCGCTGAGGGCAAGTTTCCATGCACTGAATTTAAGTATCACGAACCCCTTGCCATCTCCTCTCTCTAGCTGAACTAAAAGGCAGTTAATCTATGCTTGATAAGGATGGAGTAGGACCCCATGCAGCCGTGAGTGTGGCTCAGAGTGTGTGTATATCTGCTCTCTCAACAATCGTTCTGTTTTTACTGATCAGTATTCTGCTGGGAAAAGGAAAACGTAAAAAAAAAAATTCTACTTTGCTTCTGTGGCGGTTTTATTGCTTAGCGCACGTGGTTGTGAAATCTTAGACTTTAGCTTAAAGACACCCCCGAAAAAAATAAAATGACCCCAAAAAATATCCTAACCCATCTCCTTCCCCCGGTTATTGACGTAATACTAAATTTGTGTATGTCTTTTAAAAAATAAAAAATCCAACTCTAGTTTCACCTTACATGTTATAAACAGGACAAAGATGTAAAAGACAATTTAAAGTGAAAATAAAAGTTTTATCAGTTGAGAAGCTTCCCTGCTCTGTTTATTGTGACCTGTGGCTTTGGTTGTGGCACATCCAACCTAAATATTAACATTTACACACCATACCTAACGCATATGACTAAAATAAGATTATGTAAGCTGTAAAGTTATAGTATTGAGCTCTTTTAAAGGGCCCCTATTTTACCCCAAGGTGTGATGTTGATTTGCCATTACGAGCCATTTTGAAATAAACCCAAGTGACATCACAAGTGGGTGTGTCCACCCTGATTTATCATATAGATTTTTACTACTCATCTTTACATTATAAAGATCACCAGATGTCACTGAATGTGACCTTTGGTGGACTACACTTAAGATACAGAACTATAAATGCAAGCACTGCAGAGACCCACCTACAGCATGGACTGGTTGGTTCATTTAGCAACAGGAAAGCCTGTTGAAGCCTCCCAGTCCAAACGGCAGACTGGGCCATGGGCTGTGTTCGAATTGGCTTACTTGTGCCCTCATTCCCTATATTGTGAACACTATATAGTACACTTTTTAGGGTAGAGGGGGAATTCGGACACTAATTATGTGCTGGAAATCTGCATGACATGTATTGGTCGCATAAACAACCCAACACGTGTTAGATGTCACCCTGTGACCGCTCATTTGCATAACGAACATGTATGTGCCAATTCTATTGGATGAATCTGATGACAATGACAACCGCTATGCATCATGGGATTTAGTGTGGAAATAAGTGTGCATCAGTTGTACACTTCTTTTAAAGTGCATTATGGGTATAAAGTAGTACACTATATAGGGAACCAGATTTGTACAGATTTCGAACAGCACGACAAAATAGTGAATTATATAGAGCACAAGTGAACCAATTCAAACATGCAGTACAACAGGAGGACACAGGAGATGGGCTCATCTGCAGCCATTTTAAGGCCATTCTGAGTGGCAGGAGAGTGGGCGGAGTAAAGACAGGAGTCCCTCTCCTTTATAAACTGATTCCCAACTGGGGGTACGTGAGCAGGTTCGAGGAAAATAGAGAAATAGAAGTATGCTTCAGGTTCTTCCATTTTAAAAGCCTCTACAATATTAATAATGATGCCAAATGATGATAGAATATTAGTTCTTCTAGGTTTGATGTCGACCTGAGCCGCAAGGTTGGAGACGCTGCTTTACAATATCTAGCGCCAAACGTGTAACACGCAAGTCTGGTCAAACAGCTCACACAAATGTGTTGATTCAACTTTGCAAACACACTTTGAAGACTTAAGATGAAACACAGAACACGAAAGAACCAAGTAAGAACTTTATTGGAAAGGTAATTCAAACAGGAACAGTTGTCTTTAAATTACATTTGTAGTATTTTGAAGCAGGCAAAACATACAGTACATCATCAGTATGCGTAACATCAAACATGGGACTGGGGACGGATGCTATAGATCAACACATGATTTCCAGAGGAACGATGACAAACTGGTTCAGTTTGCAAGGTGTTGTGAAGGCTCCAGTGGAGATCACCAGGAAGAGGATCGTTTGAACTGGGAGGACAACGGAGCAGCAGACCATCACTTAATCATCATCACGAAACCATGTGATGAGTCACTGGGAGGCAGTGGAGTGCACCAGAAATAACAACACAACGTCCCATAGCGGGAGTTCACCAAGCGGACTGCTGTAGCTCTATAGGGTGCAAGCAGAGAGATCTAACCCTTCACAGTGAAACCAACACTCTGAGTCATGTTCAGTGACTTTGATTTGAAGTTCAACCTTCAAAAAAGCAATCAAACCAAAACAGTATAAGCAAGCAGATTTCCTTTAAATGTGTTTCCAATTGGCTCACTTCAGTGCTTGTGTGCATGTGATGTCAACTTAGCATGACATCACACAAGCCCAGTCTAAGCCAATCAGAAACTAGCCAGGTCCATAAAACCATCACCGGACGTCCGAGTCCAACCAGGAACAAGAAAACAACGTTTACAGACCATAATAATCCCTGCAACTGATGATGGGTTACCTAACAGTAAAGGCAGAAGGATATGATTTTACAGTAGTTGGTTGAAGGTTGTCATGGCAACAATGAAGAACCATTGAAGAAGTATGGGTATGTGGGTGTGACATTAACATTCATAAATACTTAAACAACAAATATCTCAGCAAAAGTCAAACAGAAAGTCAGATATGCTGAAGGCTCGGGTGGTGGAAGGGAGCTGGAAACTCTGCTGTTTATTTTTAGGCCATTGTGAAGACACTGGACCAAAGATAAACTGATAACTGTCAGTTATCAGCCTAAACCGACCAATCATGTCCCTGCCCAGCCACCGTACCTCCTCCTCCTCTACAGGCAGTCACATGATTTGTCCCCTACTTCCTCCACCTTCCTGGTAGGCCATCACTTCTTCTTCTGGACTTCTTGCAAGAGTTTGAGGGCGGCGGAGTTCTTTGGTTCAACCCTCAACAGCATGTTCAGGTCCTCCATGCACGCCTTGCTGTCCTGAAGGAAAACACAAACAGAACACATACTTAACAATTATGGGTGTTTTCACATCAGCGACACGGGCCTGGATCTGAGCACACTTGACCCCCAAGACCGTTTGATTAGTGTGAACACTGTGTACCATATTCAGGCACGGATCAGTGAACAGTGCCCGAGTCGCCTTGAAAAGGTGATCTCGAGTACGGTTCATGTGTACTCGGGTACAGTTCCTCAATACCTGCAGGGATTCATGCTTAAATTATTTCTTTACCACCAGGTGTGAGGCTGATTAGCCATATCCATTTGACTGAATCCAGGTGACTTGAACACTTGATCTTTCGAGACATCATACATCATATGTGACATACACGTTCCAACTTGTGATGTCACAAATGGATCATTTGAAAATGGCTTGAAATCAGTGTGGTCTCAGTGGATTTTTACGAGGAAAAAAAAAGAAAAAGGAAATGAGTAAAATGAGAGCATTTCCTGAATAATGCCATATTATTATGATTATGATTATGATTAAAGGTGGGGGTGTCCTGGTCACCTTGAGATCCCGGTGTGCCTGAGCCCTCCTGTAGAGACCCTTGATGTTGCTGCTGTCCAGTACCAGAGCCTCATCACAGTCCCTCACCGCCTCTCTGTACTGCTTCAGTGACAGGTAGCACAGAGCCCTGGACACAGAGACACACACACACACACACACACACACACACACACACACACACACACACACACACACACACACACACACACACACACACACACACACACACACACACACAATTATATAGGGATATAGGGAAGGGTAATGGAGGTAGAGACTATGGGCTTATTTTAATGCCATTAAGTTTGTAATTGTAAAACAATTGTGTACTTGTAAAAATAGTTTGTGCATTGGTAAAACAAATGTCTTTTCAAGTCTTAAGTGATGGTGAACGTTCTTCCACTCGATGTTCGATGAATGGAGAAATAATGGGCAGAGGTAGAGCGCTCTGTTTATAGGGTAAGGTTAAGACATGACTGATGGATAATCCAGCTAATCATATCATTCCTTTTCCTCTAGTGGGGGAGACTGAGCTGATTGATCAAGACAGAAAAAGGTTGGCCCATTTTAGGAGTAGAAGTTGACTCGCTGCAACATTAATGCCAAAAAGTAGTTTAAGCGAGTTGTAAAATGATGTGCAGTTGGAACGGCACAACTCCCATCTTTTTACCAGTACAGAATATTTTACAAGTACACAATTGTTTTGCAAGTTCACAACTTGTGTTTTACAAATGCAAACTATTTTTACATTTACACAATTGTTTTACAATTACAAAACTTAATGGCATTAAAATAAGCCCATAAGAATCAGGATGAATGCAGGGTTCCTGCCAAAGAATGTAAACGTGGCGCTAAGCCACCATGCTCCCTTTGCAGACCCGCCGTGCAGCATCTCTAAATAGGGCTGGCAGACATTAAGCAGACCTGTTGGTGTGGGTGGTGACAGGACATAGGGGTAGACTGATAGAGTAATTGAGTGATGGAGGTAGAAGGAACAGACCTGTTGGTGTGGGTGGTGACAGGACGTAGGGGTAGACTGATAGAGTAATTGAGTGATGGAGGTAGAAGGAACAGACCTGTTGGTGTGGGTGGTGACAGGACGTAGGGGTAGACTGATAGAGTAATTGAGTGATGGAGGTAGAAGGAACAGACCTGTTGGTGAGGGTGGTGATCTCTGTGGGGTTGAGTTTCAGACTCTGGCTGTATTTCTCCACAGCCTTCTGGTATTGTCCCTTCTTCACCAGGGAGTTCCCCTCATCCTTCAGAACCTGGGCCCTGTGCACCTCCTCCTTACTAGGAGCTAGGAGGGAGGGGTGGGGTGAGGGATGGTCGGCAGGAGGGAGTGAGAGGGAGAGAGTAGGGGAGGGCCAGGGAGGGAGGAAGTGAGGAGAAAGGGAGCAAGGGAAGAGAGGGAAAGGAAGGGAGGGGCAGACGTAAGGAGAGACATTGAAAACAAAAGGAAAAGATTCTATTTTTTTTTATTGGAATAGAAAAGCCTGTCTCTTCTTTAGGTGTGTGTGTGTGTGTGTGTGTGTGTGTGTTCTAGTGCTGATCACATGGTCAGCACTTTCGTTTCCTTGGAAACGAAACTTCCTTAGAGCCGCTGATGGCAGCACATCTCTGGAAGACTTCCTTTGTTTAATACTAGAACCGCCGTCATTTTGACCGTAAAACAAGTTTCAGCATTGCCCTTTCATGACATGTCTTGTTTACACGTGTGTTCTTAAAATTCCGAAATGGTATCGGAAAAAAAGGTGACAAGGATTTTTGCGACTTCATACGCTGTAAACATGGTAGCTACAAGGGCGCAGTTCAACTTTTCTCCAGCAGGCGTCGCAAAGGTGCAGGTTTACTACACTCACACCACTCATAAAAAAGGACACACACTTGACCTGGTCTGCACCTCCGGCATCACCATCAGCAACCTAACCAGCACCGACCTCTCCATCTCTGACCATCTGGCTATCATTCTGGACATAGACATCCCTACCCCCCATGTTAAGCAGAATCGCACCATAACATTCCGGAACATCAAGTCCATCAACCTCCCCTCGCTCTCCTCCACCTTGGCTGCCACCGTCTCTGCCTCTGCCCCCATTTCGACTGCCTCCCCCACTGCCCTGGTCAATTACTATAATGATGCACTCTCCTCCTGTCTTGACGTCCTCGCCCCCAAAAAATCCAAACCCGTCTCCTTCACACACTCCGCCCCCTGGTACACCGACCACCTCCGTCACCTCAAAGCACAGGGCCGTCAACTGGAACGTCTTGCTAAAAAAAACACACACACTCCACCAACAACAATATAAAGATGCCCTCAACACCGCCCGCTCCTCTCACTATTCCTCCATCATCAAATCTGGCTCCAACAACCCAAAAACGCTTTTCTCCACCATCAACAAACTTCTCATGGACACCATCTCCAACTCCTTCACCACCAGCAAATGCAACTCATTTCTATCCTTCTTCCACGACAAAATCATCGCAATACACAACCAGCTGGCTGCCCCCTCCTCCTTCCACTACCACCCCCCCTTCAGTTCAATCACGGAAACTGACCTCTCCTGCATAGTCTCCAGCATGAAGACCTCCACCTGTGCCCTTGACCCCCTCCCCTCCTCCTTAGTCAAGGCCACTCATTCTCCCCACTTATCACCAACATCATCAACTCCTCCCTGTCCTCTGGTCTCGTACCTCCCTCACTCAAGCTCGCCGCTGTCACCCCCGTACTGAAAAAACCCGGTCTTGACCCCGACATCCCCAACAACTACCGGCCCATCTCCAACCTCCCCTACCTGTCCAATGTCCTTGAGAGAACTGTTGCTTCACAACTCAAGTCCCACCTAGATCTCCATAACCTCTACGAACCCTTCCAATCCGGCTTCCGTTCAAAACACAGCACAGAAACCGCCCTACTGAAAGTCACAAATGACATACTTCTCTCTGCTGACTCTGGCTTCCTCACCATCCTCATCCTCCTTGACCTCAGCGTCGCCTTCGACACCATCAACCACTCCATCCTCCTCTCACGTCTCCAGCACTCCCATGGCATAACTGACACCGCCCTCTCCTGGTTCACCTCATATCTCTCAGACCGACATCAATTGATCGCCATAAACAACTGTAAATCCTCCACCTCCTCAGTCACTCATGGTGTCCCCCAAGGTTCCGTGCTTGGTCCCCTCCTCTTCATCATTTACATCCTTCCCCTTGGACAAATCATTCGTCGACATGGCCTCCACTTTCACTGTTACGCTGATGACACCCAACTCTACCTCTCCTCCAAGACCATCACCTCAGCCACCCACTCCACTCTCACCACCTGTCTCACTGATATAAAATCATGGATGGATTTCTCAAACTCAACTGCAATAAATCAGAAATACTCATCATCGGCCCAAACTCCCTCACCCGCTCAGCCCAGACCTTCTCTCTCACCATCAATGGCTCCAACGTCACCCCCTCCACCCAGGGTCCGTAACCTCGGAATCATCCTCGACCCCACCCTCTCTTTCCTACCCCACGCCAACCACATCACCAAAACTGCCTTCTTCCACCTCAGGAACATTGCACGCCTCAGACCCTCCCTGTCCTTTGCCGCCACCGAAATTCTTATCCATGCCCTCATAACCTCCAGACTGGACTACTGCAACAGCATCTCATAACCTCCAGACTGGACTACTGCAACAGCATCTTCTACGGCTCACCCAACAAAATCCTCAATAAACTCCAATACGTCCAGAACTCTGCCGCTCGACTGCTCACCTCCACCCGTCGCTGTGACCACATCACCCCGGTCCTCCACAACCTCCCGGTCAAATACAGGATCGACTTCAAAATATTACTCACCACTTACAAAGCCCTAAATAACCTGGCCCCTCCCTACCTCTCAGACCTCCTCCCCCGCCACGCCCCAACCCGTCGCCTCAGGTCCGCCGATGCAAACACTTTCAAGACCATCAGGACCAAGCTCCGGACCTGGGGCGACAGGGCCTTTTCAGCTGCTGCACCCTCAAGACCATCAGGACCAAGCTCCGGACCTGGGGCGGCAGGGCCTTTTCAGCTGCTGCACCCTCCCTCTGGAACGCCCTCCACATCCGCCAGGCCCCCACCCTACCATCGTTCAAACAAGCCCTCAAAACCCACCTCTTCAAACTGGCTTCCACCTGCTAACCCTGTTCCCTCTCTCTCCCTCCCTTCCTCTCCCTCCCTTTCTCTCCCTTCCCTCCCTTCCCTCCCTTTCTCTCCCTTCCCTCCCTCCCCTCCATTCCATGACTTGTTCCGTTCAGCTTCTCTAGTTTTCTTTTACTAAATGTTTGTTTGTTTTGTTTTCTCTTCTTTTTTTGTGTTCTTTTGTCTTGTTGTTTATTCTCCCCTCCATGTAAAGCGTCTTTGGGTGCCTAGAAAAGCGCTATATAAGTCAAATGTATTATTATTATTATTATTATTATTACAAGACTAATAATGAAATCTATAGTAGACTAAACTATTATTAATTTGAAGCAATTGCACTTGGACAAAAATAACGCTATATCAATATATCAGATATATAAATATGACCCATTATAATTCAATTAATGCATAAGTCAAGCAGTCGCTAATTGTCAAATGACGATAGCGGCATGGCATATGATTAGTTTCCTATTGTTTGTATTTATCGGCAGTGACGATAGACAAATATGGCATTCATGTGTTCTGACGTCCACGTAGCGTGTTTTGTTTCTACTTGCAAATAAACGCAATACAATACTACAACATTTTTATTAGACTAATAATATGTCAAGTTGCTTACTTATAGCCTATATATCCAAATGACGCAATACATTCAAGCAGGCATTCTTGACTGTGATATATCGTTTTTCACTTTCTGATGACAAATGTAGGCTACGCTTTGGATAAAAGCATCGACTGAATGGTTGACATATAAATATAGCCTAATGGATTCAGGTGTTACAATTACCACAACAGCACAAGACAGAAGTCCAATAAAACACAAATTGTTTACATATAGACCCACAGCTGTAACAAAAAAGTATCCAAGCTCACGCATTATACCCAATACTAAAATACATACTTGAACTCAGAGGCATTTGCAGCATGTATTCATAACTATTTTGATTAGCGCAAAGAAGGGGGCACAGTAGTGAAAAATTATATGTCTGTTGAATATCCAATGTTTTTCTAACTTAAAAAAACAACATTCAAACTGCATAAGCTGCTATTGAGATGTGTGACTATTTTTATACTATTTTTATACACCACCACATCAGCGCTATGCTGCTATACATTTCACTTTCAGTTTTTTATGTCGGAACATTCCTTACATTATTGTAAAACTTGTCGAACGCGTGGGAACTGCGCCTACCCGGGCCAGCTATGAAACGCTGGCGAACGAACCTATTTTATACAACCTCAACAACAATGCATGACTGCACAACGGCGAAGGCTTCGGACAAAAGTAAAAAAAGATAGAAAATCAATATGTGGCGGTGAATGTTGATCTCAAAATCAATGTATGGGAAACACTGCTGATGCGATCTGCTTCATATTACATTTACATTTAGTTTTTATCTATCGCCAGTGACAAGACAAATATGACATTCATGTGTTCTGACGTCCACATATTATGAGTGTTTTGTTTCTACTCGCCAATAAACCCAAACCCAACTTTTTTTATGAGACTAATAAGTCAAGTTGCTTTACTTATAGCTTACATATATGCGAATGACGCGATTAGGCTTCTATTCAAGCGGGCATTCTTGACTAATATATTGTTGTTTCACTTTCTGTTGACAAATGTAGGCTACTTATTTTAAGTAGTATTAATTATACTTGTAAATTACAAGGATATGAACAGTAAACGTAGATCATCTTGAGGTTTTTTTTTATTGGTCAAATGCACAATGTACCATCTAGTGGCATCTTGAGGTACTACAACAAAAAGCGGTCAAAATGACCGGTGGTCAAAGGTAGTTCCTGATTGAGAGAGCTGTATAGAGAAAGCGAGAGAGAGAGATAGAAGGACATTATGTACCAGGTGCGTCCCTGGCTCCGTTGTGCTGCTGTGCGGAGGTGCTAGAGCTCTGTCTAGCCTGCTGGGCTAGCCTCTCTCTGACCGCCAGCGGTACCACCGGGATGTTTGGCAGCTTCTCCCTCCAGCCCAGCCCGTCCATCTCCGTCAGAACCTTGGTCATCCTGGGACACAAGACACCGGGTCAACAACACGCTTAAAGAGACAGTGAACCCAAAATCGTTTTTTATTGTTTTAAACGTGGTTATGTATTTTATATGATCGTCAACATAGTCATCTATGCCATTTTGTCACTGTTACTAAAATAACACCCATCATTTTTGCTAGTCTCGGCCAACCAGTTTGTGAACGTTACACTCTGCTCCGAACTCAAGTTGCGTTCTTTTCCTGCCTCGAGGGTTACTCTTCAACGACGATGGGACGCTGGCGGCGAGGCGTGTGTGGAGCTCCGTCTGGGCATGGTCGGTTGATTTTGACGTCCGCGTCCGAGAGAGGGTTAAGCTCCTCGGACACTTGTAGTATAAC
Organism: Trachyrincus murrayi; assembly: GCA_900323305.1. Classification (NCBI taxonomy): domain Eukaryota; kingdom Metazoa; phylum Chordata; class Actinopteri; order Gadiformes; family Macrouridae; genus Trachyrincus; species Trachyrincus murrayi. Next base: position 7,842 of record OOFB01017756.1, on the reverse strand, counting down.
GCCACTGTGTGTGGCGCATTTCATATATAAATCGCTCATTATAACGCTCACACACAATGACGGTACTAGTTTTTAACCATGGGGATAACGCATAAGAACAATAAGAAGGACGTCACACGCTGTCGTACCAAAGTAAACATGGAGGAGGCTGGAGTTCATGTGCAGTGGAAGCCAGCAAATTCGTGAGCAGATGATAGTGAGGACGAGGATGAGGAGAAAGAGACACATTTTTAATTATGGCTTTTTGTGGCGCAATGGCTGCTACTTCTGCACGGAGGTGTGTGTGGATGCAGAGTCGGAGCCAGGAGTGGTGGGATTGTGACGTGAATGGCTTCACTGAAACAGATTTCATCACTGTCCCTCCACTGACAACCTCCATCGCAGCTGTCTTCCGTGTTTGTATTCACCGAGTGACTCCCGCCAGCGCAGAATTATGAAGAATGTCGATCTAGAGTGACGTAAAAGTCGCATGAATTCCGATATGACTGTTCAGACTGAGGTCGCGTTGCAAAAAATCTGACCTGTATCTGATTTTGGACCACATATGAAATTGGCCCAAATCAGAATTGAAAAGATTCCATATGATTTGTGCTGTTTGCTATTTGATTTGTGAGCCACTTTTGCTCGCAGTGTGAACTTAGCTAACAAAGTGCTTACGCCAGTCTTCTGGGACAGCAGGGAAGTGCTTGTCATTGGGTGGATGCCAGGAGTCAAAGTGTTTAAGTGAGCCAATGAGAAGCTGCTGCCCAAAAAACCTATGTAAAAAACCTACGTAAAAAACCTACGCACATCAGTGCCCCGTTGTAAGAGCAGTAATTACTCCGAGACTATAGGACTACTGGGCTCACGATCATTCTGAGATGCCTGCAACCGCTATGTTTAGCTTTAATTGTATTTCAGCAGTTGAAACGCTAAACTAAAACCAACAGATGTCTTTTGCTCCAACAATAAACGTGAAATATGTTACAAATAAACAACAAATGACGCTTTATTTGCTATATTGGTTCTTTCGGGGGCCAATTTGGCCCTCAGTCATGGTAATCTGGGTAACCATGGACTACTAAACCTCAACATCCAACAGTAATGATGATGAGCCCTGTCTTGCTAACTGCCATGCTGTGCTTATCGGTAAGCATCTGTCTGTCTGTATACCTGTCTGTCTTTCTGTCTGTCTGTCCTCTCTCCCACACTCTCAGGGATATAAATAGAGCCAGCCTCCTGCTAAACAATTTACCGTCTGCCTGCCTGGGTCCAGGGAGGCAGACTCCGCAGACAGAGAGAGCTGCTGGGGATGTTTTAAAACCTGGTTCAGCCTGAGGATCTTCATACGACATCTTTATATTAGGTTAATGTCAGAAATGTTCCTGTATTAAACTGAATCATGTATTCATTTGGCAGGTTTATCCAAAGAGACTAACATTGAATTTGTAGACGCATGTTGTTTAAGAGCACTATTCTGCCCCGTACATAGGAAAAAGTAGTATTGGTAGTATTAGTATCACTTGAGATGGATTGGACAAACAAATACCCTCTAGTGAGATGAACTGGGAACTAGCCTGATATGTGGTATCACAGGTCATTAACTACACAACATTAACATAAGATGAATATGAGTATGCTCCATTTAGCACCACCAGGACAGACTGAGCGTGTGCAT
>OOFB01017750.1:6760-31416 GCA_900323305.1 Trachyrincus murrayi | reverse complement strand
GTTGGTTTGCATGAATTCAGAGCGGGTTAGTATGTGTGTGTACGTACATACGTACGTATGTATGTGTGTATATGTGTGTGTGTGTGCGTGCGTATGTATGTATATATGTGTGTGTGTGCATGTGTGCGTGTGTATGTATGTGTGTGTGTGCGTGCTCACATCATTTGAGGACAGCCACTGACCTGGTGATGTAGAGCGAGGTGCCGTCACTACGTAACACTGTAGCACAGCTGGACATGTCACCCTCTTCCGACAGGTCCATCACGCTGGTTCCCCTCCTGCAAAACACGCCAAGACCCCAACAGACGTCTATTCCGTGTACGTTTCCGTTTGACGGTGACCCACGGCCACAGCGTGCTAAAAATCCATCCGTCTGCATCCGTGGGCAGGATGTGAAGATCAGAACCAGACCAGGGGTTCCCAGGCTGTTTCTTTTGGCCTGTGACCCAGTTTTTAGGTCAGAGGATTCTTGCCACCCCAACTTCATACATTGCTTCGCCACACCCTATCAATATATTCCCGTAATATCATCCCATAATATGTCCCAGTGAAGTAGTTAGTTGTAGCTTTGTGCTTGTGGCTATATATTGTATATAAGGGTCCTACCCTTCAATATTTTATTAATAAAAAATGTACCACCAAATATCTGTAGCCTTTTTTGCATATATTACACACTTATGTTGTTTGGACTCGCATCCCTGCTCTTATGCAGGCATCCTAGCAGTGGGAATATTTTGCTATTGGCCTGCAATTTGGAATGCTGGAAGACCTCTTCTATTCGTATCTTTATTTACCTCAGCAATATATTGCTGTCTCTTTCAAACAAATGTTCTTGTAAGTCGCTTTGGATAAAAGCGTCTGCTAAATGCCCTAAATGTGAATGTAATGTAAATGTTATGGACCAGCAATCTCCCACGACCCCAATACACATTTCAGGAACCACTGGATTAGATCCAAAACGATCTTCTAAGCCCTCTCTGACCCTGTGCTGGTCAGAGGTTTTACATGAACCTACGCTGTAGTTTTCAGCAGGCCGCGGGTCCGTAGCAGCTGCACCACCTCCTGGGCCTGTTCCTGATGGAAGGACTCCCCAGAGTACACGTCAAAGGAAACGCCCAGGCGCTAAAAGGTCAAACGGTCGAAACTCACTTCAAGTGGAAAACAAATCATCATCAATCTTGGCATTAATGTTGTTACCTCTTCTCTGTGCTTCACTTCTAAACAGTGTGTGGGTCACAACAGATTAAACAGATATCTTGATGAGAAATTACTTTAAGAGAAGAGGCTGTGAGGGCACTTTCCCAGATTGTTTCACTTGGAAATGCATCATATCAAGGAAGTAAGAAATGACATTGGAACCAGATTACATTGGAACTTGAGTGTTGGGCGTTTACCTCGTAAACCTGTTGGTACTCCTTCACTGTTATCTCCCTGAACTGTTGCCATAGTGACGTGGCCCGGCTGCCCTGCTGCTCCAACTGTCGAAAGAATTCTCTGGCGGCCAGACGGATTTCCTCATTGTGCTCTGCTTCCTTGTTGACTTGAACATAGACCTGCAGGTACACGTCAACCACACGTCAACGACACGTCAACGACACGTCAACCACACGTCAACCACACGACAACGACACGACAACCACACGTCAACCACACGACAACCACACGTCAACGTCACGTCAACGTCACGTCAACCACACATCAACGTCACGTCAACCACACGTCAATGACACATAACCACCACATTGTTCTCACTGGGAGAAATCACTTTCAAGTAGGATTTTTACAGTATATATATTACTCATAAAAACATTGAGATAACATGCAATATTGGCTGGTTTTTTATTTGTATAAATAGATACATTTGAATAACCTGATGTTTGTGTAGCGAATACGTCTTGACTTAAAATAAACACTCACAATAGAAGGTTTGTTCAACTCACATCAAACAGATGTTGTAAGGGATTCACTTTCAATTTCTCTTGACTTCCAAATTGATGAAAGCCAGCCCCCAGCAGACCTGAAGCAAAACAAAAGAAGCTGTTAACTATGGTTTCTACTACGAACACATTGATAAAACAAGACATGTGTGTTATCCTCACCAAACTGCATGCCCCAGTCTCCCAGGTAGTTCATTCGAATAACATGATTTCCAAGAGACTCCTTGAGGTTAGCGATGAAGTTACCTGGACATGTACGTTTAATGTCCACATTAAAATGAGAGATCTGATCAACTTTAACACATTCATGTGCACATGGTTTGTATTGTCATTCCTGACCGTGAACTCACCTATGATAGTTGATCGCAAATGCCCAGCATGGAATTTCTTTGCAATATTTGGTGAACTGCAGCATGAAATAGAAATATGGGTTAAAAATAAGTGTGTGTGTGTGTGTGTGTGTGTGTGTGTGTGTGTGTGTGTGTGTGTGTGTGTGTATGTCTCTCTGCAAGGTATACCTAAATTCCACCAACGTTTTTCCTTTCTTGAGAGAATTGATAAGTTCACTATTAAAGCCAAAGGCAGCATCCTCTTCTCCAAATGCCTCCAACATTTTCTGACACATGATGGGCATAAAAACGGTTCAGTTTGAAGCAGAAACAGAAGTGAGGGTATATTTTGACAGATTTGCAGCATACCTCCACAAGAAGTTTCCGGTGGATTTTGAAGGTGATCATCCCACCACGCCCCACAGACACTTCTTCCACTACATTGTCTTGATTCAACTGAGCAGAAAAGTCTAAATAGTTAGTTAATAGTTATAGACAAAGATGTAGCCTACTAAGATTATATGGCTTAGGTCTATATCATTAGAGGGAACATATATATATATAGGCCTGTATATATTTTTAAATACTTCAATGTAGACTCCAAACACTTTATTCTTCTTACTGTTCTAAATAGTATGTGTGTAAAAGGACACAAGCAGATGTTTTACTAAGTTCATCCGTGTGTAAATGTAGTAGACCTGCTACTACTACGTATACTTAGTATATTTAGTAGGTACTACGTACTCCCTGAAGTAGTAGAACATTTTAATCTAATTCCATGTGCTGAATATGATGGTTGTGTTGACAAGGAATGCTCGAACCTCATTGGCTAGTGCTTCTGCCTGCAACTGAGCGTCACCGTCGGACGGTATGACGTCACGCGCCCGGAGAGAACCGACCGGAAGTCTGAAATCTGGAGTTTGACTGAAAAATAATAAATTGGAACTTTAGGGAACATGGCAGACAGACACACACACACACAGAGAGACAGACAGACACAGACACAGAGACGGACAGAGACAGACAGGCACACACATAGAGACGGACAGACACAGAGACAGACCGACAAGTAGACAGACACACACACACACAGAGAGAGACAGACAGGCAGATTACCGTTTCTTTAAGACAGGGACAGCATGGAGAGCTGAGATGAAGACATCTTCAGGTTGATTCAACGTCCTTGCCAGCTGTTGATAATATCAAACATACATAAAAACAAATGATACAACGGCCTGAATACTACCTTACTAATACATTGTGGAGTCATTGTGTAGACAATTAAAGAAACTACAAGTTAATGGCTTCGTGAGAACATTAATCATGAGGCTTTGAGTAAACGTGCAACTCTTTCACAGCGACGTCCTAATCGAAATACCTTTGCAGCAATGGTTCTTCTAAAGAAACAAGCCATCTGCGCAAAACTACATTTAATCAACACATTATGAAAGGTAATAACTATATTTAATCACATGTGACTGTACTTGACTATGAAAGGTAACGGCTCCGCTTCACGGCGCTCACGTTCCTCCACTTCCTTATTACCTTCTCGACCAGCCAATCAGAATGCAGTGATTCGCTGACGACACCGAGACATGGAGGGTTCGCTCGAAATGTCCTCCGCTGCAGCTGAATCCGCACCGCTTCAGACGTCATCTTACTACAGTAGAATTCACATGAACTTGGTACTAACGCTACAAAATAAAATGTAGGCAATGGCGTAGATCATTACATCATAAAATCTGCTGATATTAAAATCAGTAACCAAGAGGCAAACATGACAATACTTAACTAATACTTCTGTGAAAAGAATTTATTTAACTTGAACCAATGTCTCAACACCTATAGCAAATAAAACTCTACTTTTATAATCAAAACAAAATGAATACAGTGTATACAAACAAATTCCAGTAATGTCCAATACAGTTTAAAACAATTCTTGAAAAGAAAAAAACGTCATTTGTCCAGTCTTGGAGGTTTATTGATCCGACCACCCATGGGTGACCAATCCCTTCTTTAAAATGTACATTAAGAGTATCTATACAAGTAATATCACTTCTGCAAAACAATCAAGTGTCAGGGAAAAAAGCAATGCGTGTAGCATGTTGCCTTATAAGAGGCATCAAAACAAAGCCAAATAAATAGCAACACGGCAGTAAAAAGAGGCCATCGTAAGAGAGTCAAAAGGTCCATTCAGCGGGTAGACAGCCAGTAAGCCCTCCTAACACGAGCTGCGATAGCACATGTGGACACACCGTCTGAGGCTGCAGACGGTGTGTCCACACAGAGGCGATATGGCACAGGTAGGAGGGACGTCCAGGCAGACCCGCTGATTCCCTGGAGTAGCTCGCAGCAAAAAGTAAGGTAATCCGCCGTCACACAGCGACACTCAGGAAACATCTGAGGGACAAGGGTCAGGAGTTAATACATTGGTCTGTCTGTGACTTCCAAGGCTTTGAGACTGTAGCTTAACTTGTTGTGTTTATCGTATCACATTAGACTTCTAGAATAGAGACACTACTAGCCTGTAGTTAGATCTGAGATATTGACAAAACATTTTGTGATCTAAAAGCACAATATATTTGAACCAACTATTGAATATTTCTGATGCAACATATTATAGGAGGTGTAATGTACAGGCTACATTTCACTAGCACAAATAACTCATTATCGAGTCTACCACAGTCTGCATTAACATTTGTAGTAGCACGTATTCAAAAAATTACATTAAACAATTTAAAAAAGAAAAACAACTTTTAAGCATCGTTTAAGGCTTTTGTCAAAACTGCAGTCTACCAAGTGTTGTGTTTAGCACGTAGCTACTCACAGCTAGCAGGCTGCTCTCCAAAGCGCCGCATCAGCTGATCATGTGTGAACTTGACAAAGGCGTCATACTGCTCTGAAAACAAAAACCCCAACATGTAAATAAAACTCATTCAAACTACAGCGCTTGTGCATCTTGTTCCCAAAGGCCCTCACTAAGCATACCTGCGAGCTTGGAGGTCAGGATCTCGTTGTACTCCTCGCGGATCTTCTCCTCCCGCTCCTTCAGAAGCCTTTCGCAGATCATACCCACCTGCCTTAGGGAGAACAGCGGCTGTTCTCTCCTGCTGGGAGACGTGGAGCAGCTACCTGCACACAACGATTGGACATGGTCACTACAGGTGTGTGCTGGACTAAGGGTGAAATAGGGTTTGGTACGAGGGGCTAGATAAATCAATGTCGCTTTTTCAAAGTTGATTTCACATCAGGAAAACGGCTCTGTATCAAAAAGGGTAAACGACAAGTGTTGTGCAGTCTCTGTAAATATTGATGTCCCACATATCTCATGTTTTGTATGTTACATGGGATTTCTTTGTTTTATGTACATAATGCAGATGTATTATGTACATAAAACAGGAACCAGAGATACTAAGAACTTTAACAAAATTATTGTCATTTATTATAGCTGGGCGACCCATTAGTTACAAGAGGATCTCATGGACCCTTTACAGAAGACAGTAGGTTGCCATGACCTCCCTCTGTGTGACCAACAGTTTAATTAAGTCATCATAACATCGTACATCTGGGACACGGTCATGTTCCTGGGACATGGTGGTCATGTTCCTGGGACGTGGTCATAGTTCTGGGACGTGGTCATGTTCCTGGGACATGGTGGTCATGTTCCTGGGACGTGGTGGTCATGGTCATGTTCCTGGGACATGGTACCTGAGGATCCACTCGGAACACCGTGGAGGTCCACAGGACAACAGCCATCAGTCTGCGGGAGGCTGTCCAGGTGTCTGCGCTTCTGCAGCCGCTTGTACTCTTGTTTGATGTTGTGAAGAATTTGTTCTGAAATCATCAGCAGACAAATCAATTAGTGGCGCAATCAACCGCCGGATAACACGAATTACAGACGCTGCTTTGCTGCCCGACCACATACGTTATAATGACTTCGAGTGTATAATTGTTTTGCATAAATAGCTCCCTACCGGTTGTGAGTCTAGAAGACACCACTTCTCCAAATGGCGAAGGCTCCATACGCAGATACTTCTGAGGAGACGAGGTGGACGCAGCTGTGGACACGACCGGGGCGCATCTCCTCCTCTTGGGGGACGCAGGGCTCATGAGTGGATCGAAATCCATGGTCCTTTTCAGAGTAGCTCCACAAGCCATCGTACCGAAAGTTATCCCGACACCCGACCGAAGGGTCCGTTAGCCGTCAGTAATGAGGCCGAGTCGTGGCTCCTGGTCGAGCTAGCGTTAGCTTGGTGGAGCTACGGAGCTTCCGGCGTCAGAGATACCGATTTTTCTCACCTCCTGCTATGTTCCCTCCAACTAATGTTGCGGTGCGCAGATTACTGCGTGTAACGTGTAACTAACTGTGCGGGTTCACTTAGTAAAAATGCCGAATGAAATTAGATGATAACAGATTCCGTACTATCAATTCAAAACGGCCGTCTAAACACAGACGAACCCTTTCAGCGAACCTGCAAGTCGTGTCGGTACTTGATGTTTTTTCTGCCGTCGCTCGTACGAGTTGAACTGTGAATGAACTACATATCCCACAATGCACGCTGTCTTTTAAATTTGAAACAAAACAAGTTTCTCTGGACGTTTGTGTCGTCACAGATTGTTTTGCGACGTGTTTTCTATTGTAAAGAGTGTAGCTTTAGTTGTTTTTATTATTTTAATGCGTAATTTGGTATTCTAAATGGCCTTAAAATTATGTTTTTTTAATGTTCGAAGATAATAAAATATATGGTTGATGTTAACAAAATGTCATTAATCATAAATTTACATTACTAACAAAACATTTTCTTGTAGCCATGTCGATGATTAAATAATAACACATTTGTTGACAGCATAGTAACGTATTTGATACACTTAGAGGTCAAGACAAGATGATTTATTCAACAGTTTGTCTTGTCCTACCCGTCGCTAACATGTCGACATGTATTATGTCAGCCTACCTTTGACAAGGTGTGCCTCAGAATGAAATACCTTCTCCTTGCTGGGTTATGCATCATGCAGTTATTATCAGGCTTTGGTAGAATTTGCCACTAAATCGATACAAGTCTGTGAAACTTGAGAATTGTCAGGTGCGTTGTAGTATCTGACATGTTTCACATTGACTTGATCCATCCTTCATATTTTAAAAGAGGAGATCCATCCATCATATATTAAAAGAGGAGATCCATCCATCATATTTTAAAAGAGGAGAATCGTCCACACGGGGGCAGAAAAGCTTCAGTTTCATTATCTTATTCTCAGAATTATCGTACTGTATTTTGGTCCGTATTACCTGGCATTCGACATATTTTCAATACAAAAAAATTTATTCAAAATGATAACCAGCTATGTCTTTATTTTCAAGAACTCAAAAACATCAATACAAGAGAGACTTGTTTCTTTATTGAAGTCCTTTGTTATAGGGTTATGCCACCATACAGAAGCCACTTGATATTTTGATCTTGAATACTGAATAATACAAGAGGCAGCAAGCATACTGATAGATAGCTGTCTGCCTAGCTTACATCAAGATACATGACTACAGAACATTGTGCTGTGAGATGTACAGATCAAAAGTATTACACCATGAACTAGAAAATCACAATTTCTCCAATTGTTTTGATGGCATCATCAGTGGATTCCAAACAATACACACATAATGTCCATCAGTTTACCAAGCTAATGAAATAAACTTTGTTTTGCTTGCAAATTCACAGCAGACGTGCCTTTATTTAAAGTTACATCAAAAGCATTTCACTAAACCTTTGTGGATTGGTTGGGTTCATTTATCCAAACCATTTAGAGTAGGCTACCACAAAAACAACTCAACTGCAATTGTCAAAAGGCTTGTGGTGGAATTACTTAAGTCACAACGTTTCACAAACATACAAGGCTGACTCCAAGTCCACACACTTGAAGAAAGCAGCTATATTCAGACGAAACCTCTTTATTTAACAGCAGTGACCAGCACTCTGAGTCCAGCCTTTAGGCAACAGCTAGCAATATTATTTAATCAGCTGTTGAAATGTAACATTTGTTTTTATTGTTTTGACTTTTTTTAATTACAAGAAACACTGTACAATTGTTAGGTATACATTTGAACAAAGACGCATTACTAGAATGTTCCAACAGCTAGAGAATAAAGAAGCGGACAATAGAGACAGCAGACACTCTTAACATAGTTGTACGATTTTTCAGATTTTTTTGTTGTTGTTAGAGTTGCCACTTACTTTAAAGTTGTGAATCTTTTTGTTTTCTCCCGTCCTTCAAATAATCGGCAAAGTTTAGAAAACAGCTATTCTACAGATTGTTCACCAGCAGAGTGACTCTCCAATTCTCTTCATACATTTGACCTTAATCAAGGGACAAATGATTGTGTGTTTAATAAAATTGAGAGAAAAAAATAAACGAATAATACTATAATAAAAAAAAATCTTTTCTGTCATTTTTCTGAAAGAAATGAATTGATGCACGTATATCCTCGAGCGACAAGGTGCATCATTTTGCTATCCTTCTTGTGCAGCATGCACATTGACATTAGTGACAGAATAAAACATTTATGATTAAAAATGTCAGTAGCCCCTTATCCCATAAATGAAGATATATTGATTTAGAATGTACAATACAAAAATATAATATGCCTTCACTAATTGGAATTCATGACGTCTGTGGTAGAAAAAGACTTTAGTCTTTCATATTCTCAGTCCTTACCAATTCCTCTCACTACCATTTGGCACTTTGGCACTGAAACACTATACAATATACTGGCACATTAACATAACAAAGATAGTTATAGCTATATGCAGGAGAGGAAATTCTGGCAAACCTTTGTTCTGCATCTTTCCTTGTAAGTGTATGTTCAATGCCATGAATGGATTCACGCATTCATCCCAATAAAGAACCCGACTAAACAGGTTCTGCAGAAGTCTCAGTTGACACAGAGATGGTCACTTTGGCTATTTTCACAGTGGTCTTCACGCAACTCTCAGCGGCCCTGTTGGCGGCCATGTTGGTGGTGCGGCTCTGGCAGTCAGACTCCAGGCTGTTGTCCAACTGCTGGCCGCCACCCCTGCAGGCGTGGCAGGAGCTGAGAAAGGCGTGGCGCAGGTCCTTGCTCCTCAGGGCGTATATGACCGGGTTGACAGTGGAATTGAGCAGGCACAGCATGGTGCAGAACGCAAACACGGTCTTAATGTCATCGTCCATCTTCCAGAAGAGGTCGTAGACCATGATGGCCAGCACCGGCCCCCAGCAGATGACCAGCACAACCAGGATGAGCACCAGGGTCTTGGCCAGCCGGATGTCCATGCGGTTCTGTTCAGGCCTGGCGCTCTGCACCTTAGTCCCGTCTGCCGAGTACACCACCAGGCTCTTCTGGGAGGTGCGGCTCAGCATGCGCACGGCGTGGTGGTGGGCCTTCCACAGGATGTACATGTAGGCGTAAATAATGAACAGCACCAGCACACTGGTCACCCCGATCCAGAACATCAGGTAGTTCTTATCGATCAGCGGGAATATGTTGGAGCAGACCGTGTTGAGCCGCTTGCAGTTCCAGCCCAGCAGGGGAAGAACGGCGATGACGATGGAGATGGTCCACATCACGCAGAAGGCGATGACCGCCTTGGTGCGCGTCACGATGCGCCTGTAGGACAGAGGCCGGTGTATGGAGATGTAGCGGTCGATGGCGGTCAGAAACAGGCTCCCCACAGAGGCTGTGAAGGAGGCGGTGACCCCGCCCAGCTTGAAGAGAAACACGTTGGTGCTGTCCTTCCGGTGGAAAATGTGGAAGTCCAGGAAGCTGTAGACGAAAATGACGCTGCCCAGAAGGTCGGCCACGGCCAGGCTGCCGATGAAGTGGTAGGACGGCCGGCAGCGGAGTGTGCGGGACTGAAAAATGACACAGAGCACCACCAGGTTCTCCAGAACGGTGAAGGTGCCCAGCGTCAGAGACATGACGGCCACGGCCAGCTGCTGGCTGGGCGTCAAGATCATGAAGCACTCCATGTCCATGAAGTTCTCCCCACACCGGATGTTGCTGCCATCCTCCCCAAAAACGCTCCTGTTGCCGAGGAGCTCCGTGGTGTTGGTAGGGTAGGGCAAGATGCCCTTCAGGATGAGATCTTCGTCTGCGGGTGCTTTGTCAGGAAACGCGTGGCTGCGGAAGGCAGACGAGGGCTTCTGCAGACCAAAAGTGCCCTTAATGAAGTCTGCGTGTACGGTGGGGTCGTCATACTTAGCGTCGTTGGAGCCCAGATATTGTAAACCCGAGGTGATCGTCCGGAAGGTGGTGTCCGCCACGCCATCCAGCACAGATTTCATGGCTGCGTCTGGGGGGTAATACTGCAGTCAAAGATGATGCTTGGCCAACCTACAAATTGATCAAAAACATTTTTCAGACCTTTTTTTAAGAAATCTCATTATAAAGCCATTCTATTTATTGTAGATACATCTATTGTTATTGTTATTGTTACATCTAGCCTATTGTTATGGGGGGAAAACCCATGAACAAAACAAGACACTGATTGCATGAATAACCATGAAATCCAGAGGCGTATGAAGAATTACATTTCATAAACATTTAGATATATCTAAATTAGCAAGATACATTTCACTTTAAAAAAAAAAGGGAACAGAGGATATGGTATAATCCTCTGTTCCCTTTTTTTTAAAAATCAAACCTGAACATCTGAGAATAATCAAGAGCTACTGACCACTATCAGACACACACGCAAATCACAAAAATATAACACATTTACAAAAAATATATAAATTTAGTACCCAAACATAAACAAAAGCAAATCACAGGCAACTATAGCTTAATAAAATAATAAAACAATCCCAAACAAAAGGGTTCAGAACCAGTAACGGTTATCTACCTCACATTATTTTCCCAGCTCCACAGAAACTCTTCAGACGAACAGCGGACCGCCCTTCACTACAACTCTACCGCTCAGCCGAACACGATTTGAGTGAGTGAAATTGTGCAGAAACATTTCCATTTGTCATTTTTGCAAATGATAAATAAAATGTTTCACAGCGCGACGACATCAAAGAATACCGAGCCTCTCCGTCCTGTGCGCACCGCGCGTCTCCGCGTCTCCGCAGAGGAGCGCTCTTATCAAGACGAGTCACGTGACTCCACAGACCTGCCCACACCACGGGTCCACCTCGCTGATGAGACCCACAGACCTGCCCACCCCACGGGTCCACCTCGCTGATGAGACCCACAGACCTGCCCACCCCACGGGTCCACTCGCTGATGAGACCCACAGACCTGCCCACCCCACGGGTCCACTCGCTGATGAGACCCACAGACCTGCCCACCCCACGGGTCCACCTCGCTGATGAGACCCACAGACCTGCCCACCCCACGGGTCCACCTCGCTGATGAGACCCACAGACCTGCCCACCCCACGGGTCCACTCGCTGATGAGACCCACAGACCTGCCCACCCCACGGGTCCACCTCGCTGATGATACCGAGGCTGCAGAACTAAATGATCACATTCTCAAAGCCCTCGACAGTAGGATGGATGAAATATAGCAGCAAGACAAAAACCTAGGCTATAAATCTACAAACCAATGGCTATATGAATATATTCACTTTCTTATGCTCATGAATATAGCCTACTCGCTTTCTTGTGGTAATTATAGGCCTACACATAGTCCTACACGGTAGGCCGACGAAACGCACTCAGTTGTAGACCACATTTTCCAGGTAAAATGTCTTAAACTACCTGCACCAATACAGACTCGTAATGCCGATAGGTCTGTCTTAATCCTTATGTTCAATAGAGAATCACAAAGAAATACACAGAATATGTCTGATGCATTCAGAACAGGTGAGTTTGAAATCCCAGGTTTGTATTAAATGTGCAATATTTTTTTAACCCAAAAAAATCCCTACGGGACTTATAAGGGCTCATATGTAACTCCACATCTTCACCCTCATTCAGTATGCCAGGATCTATGAATATGCTAAAATATCAACTCTTCTGCATCAATTCTTAAAACAGTCTGGAGTGAATTGTTCACTATGGGAGCTGCGAAGAGACCAACCTTCACCCAAACATTTAATTTAAAAGTTTATTTCACCTGACATAAGGACATACATGCGGATCATCAGCATATCTTCAAAAGCTAATTGCGACCCCAGGACGTAGGTAAAATCACGTTTACTAACAGAAACTTAGTATACTAGTGTTGGGTTCGCATCCTAAAACTGAACAGCAATCTGAGCTTAGCAGCACAAGCAGCAACTTTGTGATAGCTACTGTCAGCTAAGGCAGGCCACGCCCAGCCACGCCCTCCAGCCACACCCTCCAGCCACGCCCTCCAGCCACACCCTCCCCAACTGAGCATCTCCAGACAGGTCCTGCACCTTCTCTACTCTAGCCCACCTCTCTGAAGAATACAGCCAAGAAGAGGAGTGGCCTGCACCCCCACCATGGCCAGGCACAAGCCGACACCTGGTGACTCTGCACTAGTGGACCGTCTGGACCGAATGATGGAAGAGCTCCAGCTGATGAAGAACCAAGCTTCAGCAGCCAGCCAGCCCAGACCATCTCCAGCAAGGTCAACCCAGCCTCCTACCCTCCGTGACCTCCAACCTGAAAGGAGCCAGAGAGACCAAGTTAACCATACTGCCAGTAGGTACCCCTGTAGGCTACAGACCGAGCAATTATAGCGGTAGCTCATCGTGTCTCCCCCACGCCTCAGGTGTATCTGAGCCAACCTCAGTCAAACTACACCCTGTCCGCTCTACGGCCTTCATGTTCCTACCTCAACTCGTTGACTCCCTACATTGACACCATGGCTGCCCTCAAGACATGTTTGGCCAAGAAGATTAGGAACGTCATGGAGACCCCTGATGTCCAGCGTGGCGATTACAATGCCTTTTACTTCACTACATTTGCCATTTATACCTTCGTTACAACTAGTCTATTATCTACTATGCATTTTGCCTGGATTGACTCATATAAGCTGTCATGTGTGGTTTATGTAACTCAACTCCAGTACTGCAGACACTGCCCCTGGTGGTCGTGTTGGGAAGCAGCCTGCATCTCACTTTCACAAGTTGGCGCAAATACTTTCACTTCCATTAAAGGCATATTAACAGCGTATTTAGTCTATGAAGAACAAATACAAACTGTATAAACATCTGAGTTTGGTGCAGTAAAGGGAAGCCGTTGATGGGGGGGTTACGTCTCTGGTTACACATTGCCTAATGAAAGCTGATCAGAATCATGAAACGATCTGGCCTTACTTGGCCCTAATTAGAGCTGATACGAGCACCTTTGGCTTTGGCTATACACAACTGACAATTCAATACAATATTATATGTACTTATTTATTCACATCAAATAACTCTAATAAGTCAGGCCTAGAGCCCAGCCCCTAGCCTCCACCTGGTCTCTAGCAGGCCTAGAGCCCCTAGCCTCCACCTGGTCTCTAGCAGGCCTAGAGCCCAGGTCGAACGGGGTCATGGGGAAGGTTACACGACACTTTCCCTCTAGTGGTATAGAGGGACTTAAACACCCTCTGTGGACACACTGTGGCACCCTAACCCTAACCCTAACCCTAACCCTAACCCAGACTCAGATGGGCTCCATCCCCACGTGTACGATTCCTAACCCTGATCCTAACCCTAACCCTAACCCTGACCCTAACCCTAACCCTAACCCTGACCCTAACCCCTCCACAGTGCCTCACCCAAGGTGTTTCTCTCCCCCATTGGGACAGACGCTGAGGAAAAGATGCCAGATTGTATTGCATGCGTCTGTGTGTACTCGGTTGTTCGGAAGGCTTATTAAATTACAACGTTTCATGTCATGGTAACTTTAAGAGGAAATCTTCCAAATCATTCACCATTAAATGAGAATTTACTATTTTTTCACCTTGCTTGCTCATTTCCAGTCATTATTCAACAATGTATGCCAACATGTACAAAACTAATGAGTTGTGATGATAACACAACACACTAGCATGTTTTGTCACTTCTGCCCCGATCCAATTAAATCCTAAATTATCACATCTTCAAACATTTCCTGCGCCAATGAGCCGTTACAGAGAAATGCATTATCCGCCAGTGTGATGCCTTCTGAATAATGTCCCTCCATGTTGTTTATTCAGTCCCATTTGAGTGACACACAGAGCAAAGTGCAAGCTCCATGTGCTGAGCAACATTCTGGTGGAAGTACTCTTACATGTTATTACGCTACACCCACTAAGGGACAGCTGGACCTGTTGCATCAGGACATCAGTAACTGGTCTTCTCAGTTCAGGAACCCACTCACAGCCATGCCAGCAGCCATCTGCATCTCATAGCTCATATCTTGTTCCCCAGTGACTCACTCCAACACAAGGTGGTCCTGTTCATTCATGGTGGTCCATTTGAATGTATGGGGTAAATTGTATTTAGCGTAGTTTAATGCAGTCCAATCCTTTGTCTAATCCAAACACAAACTATTTCCAAGACGCTGGTTCTCACCAACATATATTTACAAGCTCCACTTTGCCGTAACACTACAGGTGACATACTTACTGGTTACAAGCCAGCAGCTGTACAAAAAAGACAGCGGGTAAAAAATCAAGATAAATGGAAAGAACTACGTTATATAACATGGAGATAAAAAAAGACACGGTGGGACGTGGTCTGAAAGAGGTGCTGGGAACGATACTTGTTGAAGTGACAGCAGAGGGGTTGGGTCGGGATAGGAGGTCAGAGTGATGAGTGGGCTGAAGACACTGATCTCTGGAACGACGACTAGCAGGGTTCACAGGATGCTGGACGGAGGAAGAGGAAGAGTCCCAGTTAGAGGTTATACGACCTCGGCTCAAAGATGTCCGACCAACCAATCAATGTCAGAAGAAGTCGTATTTGCCTAAAAAGTTTCTGATTTTCAGAAGTTTCAAACACTAACCCCAGACCTCAGGGGTTATTATAGGTTATTATAGGGTTATCATTATGGGTGAAAAATAGACTGTTTCTATTGGCTGATATCGATGGTGACAGCAGTCAGTTGCTGATGTTCCGTGTGTTTTATGTGTTTACTGAGGATCTTATTTGCATGTATAATTTGTTAGTAAGCACCAAGCTTAATTCATGTTCAATTTATTGTGTCCCAGTGCCACGCCAGCGTGTTTCTGCCAGACGCTATGTATGTATTAGGTATGTATTATTACCTGTATTAGGTATGTATTATTACCTGTATTAGGTATGTATTAGGTATGTATTATTACCTGTATTAGGTCTGTATTAAGTATGTATTAGGTATGTATTATTACCTGTATTAGGTATGTATTAGGTATGTATTAGGTATGTATTATTACCTGTATTAGGTATGTATTAGGTATGTATTATTACCTGTATTAGGCATGTAGTAGGTATGTATTAGGTATGTATTATTACCTGTATTAGGTATGTATTAGGTATGTATTATTACCTGTATTAGGTATGTATTAGGTATGTATTAGGTATGTATTATTACCTGTATTAGGTATGTATTTGGTATGTATTATTACCTGTATTAGGTATGTATTAGGTATGTATTATTACCTGTATTAGGCAATACAGCCACAGTTACCCCCACTTTTTAAAATGGTATTCAATGAATTGACCAATTAAATGTTTTTCACTGAGCATAAGTGACATAACAGTATGCATACTAAGCTCATAGGAGCTCTCTTTAGTAGTCCCGGACTATTATACAACGTTCCCAAGCAACTAACACACTAATATACCAACAGAAGAGGGATGATGTTTGGCTGTAGGATCCAAGATGCAGGAACATCAGTATCGTCTTCTGTGAACCTGCACACAGAGAAACAGGAGAAGGCTTCCCACTTCCCCTGTTATATCTATATAACTATATCTATATAACTCTTCAGTCAAAATGAGTAATGTGGTCATTTTGGTGAGAAATTAGCGCTATTAACGCAACGTATAGGTAGTGTTTCATCACAACAATAGCAGAGAATGCTCTGCATCAACAAGTCTTTTTACAGAGTCGTGTTCCTGCCACTATTACAGAAAGAGTCTCAAGTTGTGATGTCGCTGCTTCTCTCCACATCTTCTGCTGAGCATCCCAGTCGCAGCCCTGTTTGTACTAATAGTGTACTAATTAATATTATGTTACCTTGGTCACCTTTTAGTAAAAACTAAAAAAACTATTATCTGATATCTAATGTTCTTCACTATAAACCAAAAACAAGTGTTGTATTCTAACCCGGTACCAGGAACATTTAACGCTGGGCAGAACCAAGCACTAATACAACCATAATAACACATTATATGTTCCTTTGTTATGAAGACGATGGGACTTCTACCTTATACCAATACAAACTCTAAGAAGGTTCGCCAATAGAGAAATGAGCCAAAGACACAAGATGGGCAGAGGTCAGCATGGATAGAAGGAAGGTTAGCACACATCCAGCTAACATTGGATCATCTATACAGCTATATATAACACATAATACACAACACCTTGGAATATGAATAGCTATTATGCATTTTGATATGGACATATTTAGTTATCAGAACGTTTTTGGCACATAAAACCATCGGGGGCTTAGCCCAAAAGAGAGTAGGGGGATCCATCTTAAGATATTTTGACATTAATCTAAGGATTAAAATGATGATGAAAAATGGTACAATTGAAGTTGTGGGAGGAGGGGAGGAGACCGCTACACCACCATACATAACTACTGGAACACACAGGCTGGCACCACACCAAAGAACAGGAGCAAATACACAGAGTTTGGTTTCGCCAATTCATCAACTGTCAGCGGCTGACGGTCTGGGGTTATTTGGAGGGTGTGTGTGTGTGTGTGTGTGTGTGTGTGTGCGTGTCACCAGCAGGCCATGGAAGATGCTACGCGATGGTACGGCTAGTGAGAGCCAGCGGGAGCACCTACTCTCGGCTGTCCCGCCAATCTGCCCGTCTGTGAGGTGTGAACATTCGCATCCAATCAG
This sequence comes from Trachyrincus murrayi, assembly GCA_900323305.1. Taxonomy (NCBI): domain Eukaryota; kingdom Metazoa; phylum Chordata; class Actinopteri; order Gadiformes; family Macrouridae; genus Trachyrincus; species Trachyrincus murrayi. The sequence continues at coordinate 14,183 of OOFB01017750.1, read as the reverse complement.
CCGCCACCACAGCTGCCTTGCTCGAACGTATCGTTGGCATGACAACCGCACAGGGTTGAGACGACTCGTCACGTAACAGGTCCAAGGTTTTTGCAACATAATATATTGTTACCGTGGGGAGTTGGAAGTCCTTCACTACCCACAGCAGCGCCGGTAACGAGATGTTCCACATGGACAGCGCACTCTCTCTGTAAAAACCCAGGGAAGGGGGGGGATGTTTCAGTCCAATCCGCTGCATGGATCTTGAAGTGCAATGTGCTACCAAAGTGAATGAGGAATAAAAGGAACATAAGGAAGAAAGGAAAACGAGTAGGAAAAAACGCCCCTCCAAAACAACTGTAAACATCTGCCAGGCGAGCAAGGCTAAGCTCTGGTGTCATGGCAACAGATGTTGCCGTTACTTCATTACAGAAAAAGCGGGCTTCAGGACTTATGTGGCAGTGAAGTACCAATCCCACATCACCAAGAGAGCTCACTGAGATGAAGAACAGACTGATGGGCCAGATTCCTCCTCTTAGATCGACCTAGTGGTGCTAGAACAAGACCTTCTGTTAGGTCTGTTAGTGTAGCTACAGAAGGCCTCGATGATGGAGTGTAGTTCGAAGGTTCTGGGTTGGATCCCTAATGTTTTCAGTCTTCCCCCTACCCGTGCCTTAATGACATGTATATGTATTTCATTCACTGCAAGTCGCTTGTGCTAAAAATGTATCATAAATAGTATATAGCACATTTGGTAGTTTAACGTGAAGATGCAAATCAGAGTTTGTTAGAAATGTCCATGGCCCTTCAGATCGATCAAACACTCCCCAGGGATGCAGTCATCGGTAACGTAAATCGACCACGGCAAAGGGCAGTCCAACGGAAAAAGATTTAAAGGTCAGATGATCGGCCTGAGTTAATGTTTACCGATAGGTCAGTCCCAGGGAGGACTATGTTTTTACATATCATTTTTGTTCACTTAATAACACGGCTACGCGGTTGAAGTCCAAACTAGACCCTTAGGCCACGTGCCCCTCACAACGCCAAGTGCAGATCAAATATGAAGGGCTGTAAAGTGAACGTAGCATTACCTGGCACGGGGCTGAATCTGGTGTCCAGAGCAGAGACTTGGCTGCCTTACATTTGAACCATTTCATTGCTAAGTGGAGTTTTCTGCACCCTCTTAAAACCACGTCTTTCACGTAGATGCAATAGTTCTTGACAAGTCTTGCTGCCACCCACACTTACTACAAAATTACTGTACTGTAACAAAATGACTGTAAACAGCTAAAATAATGAGCAAAAACACCCTGAAAACCTCATGTCAGTTTCTTAAAGGATTGAAAAGAAAACGATTTAGTCAAATGGACGGCAGAATTCAAAAGCAAAATGGACAAATGGATCAAGTGACAAGGGGATATGAAAAACACTTTTATAACTATAGCACCATAACAAAACTACAAAAATGTAACAACTCCTGCATAACAAAATTCAGCAGTAAGGTAGGAAATATATCCTGTCAATCCATGAATGCGCTCATTATAACACGCATGAAAAGGCTTTGACAATAAATGAAACAAAAAACATGAACATGAAAAAATGAACGTGGTTACCCGGCTGAAGGGTGGAGTTGTCTGGAAGCCCCTGGTCGGGGGAGCCCTTCCAGACAAGGAGACTTTTCTCTGAGACCACCGTAGAGGTTCAGCAGCAGGGGTTCCTGAGTTAGAGGCTATTCTTTGATGTGGCTGAGGGGCAAGATTGTGGGGGTGGAGCTACACCCTAAATCCTTTGCGATACTGAAGTCAAATTGTCAGTGATTCGAGTCACCTCTGTACAGGCACAAACAAAAGGCCCCTTCTCTCCTTCTCATTTAAAGCTTGTTTCAAAGCTCTTATACCGCCCACTCCTCTATTATATCAATTACAAACAACCCCTCCAACAATACAGACTCCATTTTACCCTCTCGAATTTCAGAAAAACATAATTACAAGCAAAGCCGACAGATGCAATTTCAAACATCCATTTCTTACTTTTGTGCCAATCGTAGCAAAATCTATCCATTTGTAAAGCTGATTTACACCAAAAGATTTGAAATATTTCTTTTTTTTGGGTCAGTTTATTTACAGTGTCGATAGGCAGAAGGTAATGTTTTCAGACTAAAGGGCATGACTGCGCTATAGTGTAGCAACTGTCTCCATTTCAGAGCAGTTGAGATTTTGCAAATCCCACCAGGGACAGAAGACTGATCTGAAGCTCGAAGATGTCTCCATTAGAAGAATAGATGTTGACACTAGCCCTGCAGCTAGCATGAATAAAACCATGACACCATGGGGGGAATACTGTTCATAGACCGTGGGAGTGGTGAGGATGATCCAAGCGCTTGAAGACAAAGACTCGTTAGAAGATTCCAATCAGATGGAGTCATAATAGAGAGTGAATCAAAAGACGTGCTTAACATTTCCCAAATGTAATTCATACACCGGTATAATCCTCAAAGTTTCCTGCTTCACCTTTTACGTTTGCAGAGGCCGTTCTACCTTATACTGACCTGACACGCCAAACTTACTGAAATCATCCCATGTGTGAGCCAAATGTCTACGTCCATTTCCAGACATGGGTCGGCATGGATCGCCTGTAGCCAAGTATAATCCATGTTAGGAAAAAATATTGTATTATTGTTGAAATACAATTGTAATGGTCATAAATGAAGTTTGTTTACACAATTACAGAATTCACAGCTCTGTACTCAATACAATACATCATTCACAAATGCAACGGGCTAATTTTGCCATATACATTTGTGTTAATAAATGCTTTTTGCCTATTTGAGTTATAAATATTATCATATTATCATTTACCCATCTGTTAACTACGATGTATTGTACAAGTATCTTTTTATTACAGGCAATCTCATTTTCATTGGTTGATAAACCACTTATCCACACTACAATGGACTCATTACTGTTGTGTCATAAATGAGTGATTAATTATTAATTAGTCATTAATTAGTGACCCTAATAAGTGGTGCCAACTCAACTCAACTACTTGTGATGATGTAGTTGTGGTGCAAACTCTAATTACTTGTGATGATGTAGTTGTGGTGCCAACTCTAATTACTTGTGATGATGTAGTTGTGGTGCCAACTCTAATTACTTGTGATGATGTAGTTAAATGGCTATTGGATGAGTCCAAGGCGAACCGAGGAAGTGGTTAGGACGGCCACTGTGACCACAGTGTGGCTAATATAAGCCATTGCCTCTTAATTGTCCATCTCATTGTAATATGTAGAGGAAAAGTAGTGATAGGATGGGTGTGTGTTGTTCCAGACAGGTTTTTCTCAAAGAGACAGAAGAAAAAACAGCGATCTAGTTATAAGAATGATGAAATGACAAATTCAAATCAATATTGCCAAAAAGGCCTACATTTTCATTTGTCAGGGTTTACTTTGAATATTGTGTACTGCAGCTTGCTTCTCCTTCTACTTAATGCCCACGTCATTGAAAAACAATAAGCCCAGATCCATTCTGATTTGATAGTATTTGGTTTTAAGGGTGACAAGCAGACCGACTATAATTTGTGATTTGCTTGTTAGGCCATGAAAAAGAGAAAGGTCTTAAAGGATAATACCGGTCGGAGGTTAAACCACCAAAACGTCTCTCCTGGCTTCACCAAAACCTTCGTTACCAATATCATGTTGTGTAAGCCCGCGTCGTTATATTTTGACTAATGATTTTGGTAACAAAGGTTTTAGTGAAGCCAGGAGAGACCTTACGGTGGTTTAACCGGTATTGTCCTTAAGAAATGTTCCTACAAGCCACACTGTTCCACCGCATATTCAACAGCAAACACGGCGGATTCACAGAAAGGACATTGATCCCCTTCCATTTCTGCTGAATCCAATTAGCATTTTCCAAAAATACACCCAGCCATTACAGGCTCTGCATTGTAACGATTGTCATGCTGAATCATATAGCTTGATACTATTCAATGCCCTTGAAGCTCCAACCGATCTGCAGGTATCCAGTAAATCACAACACAAAGCCTTTAAAGAGGTTGTGAAGTTCACGTGGATTTTCACATATAAGAAAGACTGGGCTTTCAAGGGGACAGTGTTCACATCTCTTCCAAACAGGAAAATAGAGAAGCTTTCAGAGCTCACAACACACACACACACACACACACACACACACACACACAACGCAGTCTTGTTCTCGGTACTCTGGGATAGCTTTAGTACTTTATGTATCATCTATATCATCCAGGCCATTAGGATCCCATTAGGAACAGAGAGAGCGCCCACATCACGGAGCCCCAGTGGCAATGAGCTAGCATCAGACTGTAATCCTCCACCCATCACGCCTATTAACCTCCCAAGATGCCAGCTTTCGTTTGAGCATCGAGATCTTTGTTATTTTACTACCCAACGTTCTAGGTCTCATTGATCCGTAAAACGAGAGCAACGGCCGTTTGGAGTCTCTCCTATAAGAGCCGTGTATTGAATAGGGTTAGGGTTAGGGACGGCCGTTTGGAGTCTCTCCTACTAAGAGCCGTGTATTGAATATACAGGACGGGAGCTACGGCTGTGATGACAAAGCAAAGAAGATGCATTTTACTTTTCATTTGCTGGTTCACAGATGTCTCATCTGCATGAGATTGACAGTTTCTTAAGGTTTGAACCGAGCTTTATCCTGACCAGAATGTGCCTTCAGAACATTACGTCGTGGAAATATAATGACACCTTTTAAAGGGATGCACTTCCATGCACAGAGAGCACAGGTGGCTAACCATACAAGAGAGTCCAGCTCCTTATGATTCATAGCGTTGCACAACAATGTTCGCTACTACCAAGTAATCAAAGAGGGGGTCTACAGAGGGGGTCTGGGGTCTGTCTGGGAGACAGTCTTGGTCTGGGGTCTATCCCGTGTTTCATGAGCAGAGCTTCCATTTGTAAAACGTACGTCGCTGGGCCTGCAGTACCATCACTCTCATGGTTGGTTAGGGTTAGGGTTAGTATGGTTAGGGTTAGGGTTGGGGTTAGTACAGGGTTAGGGTTAGTACAGAGTTAGGGTTGGGGTTAGTACAGGGTTAGGGTTAGTAGGGTTAGGGTTAGTAGTGTTAGGGTTAGTACAGGGTTAGTAGGGTTAGTAGCACTCAAGGTGGGTGTAGAGGTACAGAACTTGGCTGGAGACAGAAACGACAGCTCCAGGTGTGATGACTTACTGTTGGACAACTGCTGGAAACCTCCTGGTGATTCTAAAAGACTTCAGAGGGCGGCGAGGAGGAGCAGAAGGAGTAGGAGGAGGTGGGGGGGGCTGATGTCTCAGTCATGTCAACAGATGCCAAGCAGACAACCGTCGTTTCTGATAAACAATTAACTAACTAACCCTAAAATGTCTGTTTCCCTGCGTGCCCCCGAGAGACGGTACAAGAGGACACTCCGGTTCAGCCACACTACACGTCTACTTCAAGAGTTCATCAGCAGAACAAGGAACACACACACACACACACACCCTAACCCATCACAAACAGACCGGCAGGAATCCATATTCAAGAGATGATATTCAGTGCAAATTGTCATGCAAGTCTCCTCCTGATAGGACCGTCCGGGGCTCTCACCTGAGCTGAAAGTGAGTAGGTTATAACCTAGTCAGTAGCCAACAGGAAGCACCTGCATGTTTGTGTATGAGCGCCTGTGTGTGTGTGTGTGTGTGTGTGTGTGTGTGTGTGTGTGTACACGTGTGTGTTCACAAGGTCAGATCTGTGCTGTGGGACTGCCCCCCCGCTCATGGATGCCTCCCCTCCAGGGCACAAATATACTCAGAGAAAACAAGGCATTATTAATGTGTCCGCATCACTGCGTTTGAATGCATGCGTGTGCACTGCTGACTGAGGAAGTACAAAACCCACAAGACAAACGTTAGTAACATACAGTAGCTTTGTAGCCGGTGGTATTGGTCATCTCACCAGTATGATCTCACCAATACCACCGGCTGCAAAGCTACTGTATGTTAGTCGATATATCAAACCTCAATTTGATATTCCATCCGGTCATTTCCGAAGCAGTGTGACGTTTAAGCTCGGTGTGTTCGTGTTTGTGCACCTGCTCTCCACAGGAAGGTGATGAGAAGGAGCTGCTTTCATCTCACGCCAGAGGGGAGAGGAGCACAGCTAGCCAAACACACCATTAGTCTTATGCTGTCTCTGCTTAGCTGCTTGCGGCTAATCATTCAAAATGATCCGACCATAATAATAATAATAATAATAACTTGATATAGTCGCTTTACACTAGGGAGTGTAATCAGTTTTTACTGAATCAGTAAAAACAACAAAAAAACAACACGCATACAGTGACACTTACATCTTTAGTCAGACAAGAAGCAGAGATAATGAATATTTATCAGTCTTTACATTTGTCATATTGATTGATCCGGTCCCTTCTGTTAAGCCAAAGAAACAAGAACAAAACAAAAGAAATAACAGGCAAATGAAGAAAAACACTTCAACTGACATTATTTACAAGGTTGTTTTTTCCCACAGAATAATAGCGCTCTGTTAATTTTTTGCACAGTCTGAGCAAAATACACATTTTAAAAACAAAACGGTTCTCCTTCAAAGCACAAGGTCGCTAAATCTATTCCTATTGGAGGTCTCCCGGCAACAAGGCGTTACGATGAGACAGCGACGCTAGCAAAGATCAGCCTTTCATTTGATCCCTTATTGATTCTCAAAGAGAAAGAATATCTCTGCGTAACGAGGGCATGCTAATGAACCACACACACTCACACATGAGTTCTGGTTCTCCAGGGTTCTCCTGTGGGAACCCTGGAGAACCGATGCCTATGGAGGGTCAGAAACATCCCGCCTGTAAGGTGTAGAGAACTAGACAGGATTTCATTCATAGAAAAAAACCAAAGCAGAGCAAACATAGGAATAACCTTCCGTATAGTATGCAAGGTGGTTGGTGTGTGAGTGTTGGGGCGTGAAAGGATGGAACAGGGGTGTTACACATTTTCACCCGGGGAGAAATGTGACAGTCGAGGACACGGGCGTGGTGCTGTCGTGAGGTTAGCGTTAGCTCCCGCTACACAATGTGTTACGAAGCAGCCTGACTGAGAACTGAATCTCTTTTACCTCTGTGGGGGAATGTTTCTCCCTCTTTAAGCACAAACAAGCCACTTGTTGACATCATAGAAGTCTGCGTAGACAGGAGAACTTGATAAATAGTCATTAGCTCAGACAAAACAAACAAAAACATAAATAAGGAAAAATAGAATAGCCGTTTTCATTGTTTTTTTTATCTCACTTTGATAAGAACAATAGCAATTCAAGCTACACGCTACACAGTAAAGCTAATGACACTCAAAAGGTTTGTAAAGTCTTTCAGATGATGGCCCCCCAGGGCTGATAAAACTCGTCTTCAGGGCGGCGATGAAGACTTGAAGAC
>OOFB01017748.1:17274-21360 GCA_900323305.1 Trachyrincus murrayi | reverse complement strand
GCAGACACTAACGATTGTCTCCCGGAGCGTGTGGGAAAGCTAAATATCGATGAAGCAACACTGAAGGATTAGCAGGCTGCTAATTGTGTGTGTGTGTGCGTATGTGTGTGTGTTGTGTGTGTGTGTGTGTGTGTGTTGTGTGTGTGTGTGTGTGTGTGTATGTGTGTGCATGTGTGTGTGTGCGCGCGTATGTGTGTGTGTGTGTGTGTGTGTGTGTGTCTGCGTGTGTGCATGTGTGTGTGCGCGCGCGCGCGTGTGTGTGTGTGCGGGAGACATTTTTGGATTATCAACAGTCAACACAAGCCTACAGAAACCCGCAGCATTTAGTCTCCTGCAGTATTGTGAAGACCATCCAACCGCAGGTAGAGCCTGTATCTCCTCCACCACACAAGTAGTAGAAACACTCACAACGCTGTGCTTCTTCTCTTCAGCTCAGCGTTAATTCATCACTTTGTTACTACGTTTTCCTTCGTGCATTTCACGAAGTCACGGCAATATCCATCTTTCTCTATTGAACGTAGCTCCCGTTATTATCAGTATAAAAAAGACTGATGCGTACAAACGCACAGCAACTCGATCTAAATGAACTGTCTCAGCTAATAAGCTGCTTATTTCATTATAGACGATTATAGATATAGTCGTCCGTTGGTTTGACGAGGTGCCTGCCAGCGTCAGAGATTATCAGAGTTAATATGCAAATGAACAACGGTAATATAAAACTGCTGGACCACTGGAAGTGGCACCACCGCTTTACACCGGTGTGTGGTCTGAGTTAATTCTGCACCTGCCAGCCTCAGATTCATACGGCAGCTACACTGATATCCTGTGCGGAGCAGTGTCTGCTATGATGTTCAGGCAGCTTCTTAGATATCAGTGCAGAGAAAAAAACAACAGCAACAACAATGGTTTATGGGATGGGAATGGGCCTCATATGATTAGGACGGAGAGCTTTATTTTTTGCGTGAGCAGTACGATAATTGGAAAACAGCGGGAGGACGATAACCGAGCTCATAATCAAGGGTAGAATGCATAATGGATCTGAGACGTTCGCAGAGATGCTCCCATATTGTCACTTGACACAAATGGCCCCTCATTCTGATGAATGTTTACCTGAAGATGAAACAAAGTATTATTATTATTATGTATTATGTAGTCTAAAGACATTTATTTGGCTTGATGCTGTTGTTTTAGTACGTCAGGGAAAATATAATAATACTACCACTATCCTTTTGCAAACCATTACCTATTCAGCATGTCATTATTATTAACGATATCGCAACACGCTGTTGTGTTTGTGAGAAACATGGCGATTTGTGTCAGAAAGTCGATTTTGGTTTATTTTTTTATATTTTTTTTACCCAACTGGACAATTCCTATCCAATTACATTGTGCCAATGCTTGCTGCCAAGATGTGCTCAAATATATCCGGTTAACAAGCTGGCGTCACCCAGTGTGGAAGTCACTGGGTGAAACGGTGCTGCAGGGGAAACGACCAATTCTGAGTTCCTCTGTTGAGCCAGACTAGGCCACATGCTGTGTCATTTATGATAGCTCGGTGCCACCAGGGAGTGCTGTGTGTGCTCTGCATGACAAACGAGTGACAATGTCTGCAGTCAGTCATGTAGAGGTCTTCAACCACTGCATGACGTTGACACTTCTCACATGGACACTTTTTTTGGACACAAAATGTAAGGAATTAACCCACGACGGGGTGTCCCGTTATAGGAAAATAATGTATGACGGCCAAACTTCATTATTTTTTCCAATAACGGGGTTTATTTCCGCTTATACGACAGTTACCCACAATGATTAGATGTTAGTTACTTTCATCTATAACGTCACTGGTTTTGTATCGACTCAATCGGCTGAAATTAATATATTATTCCGCTTTGGGCATGTTGTTTTTGCGTTCTCATGGAAACGTCCGGTCGATAGTTCTATTCGACCGTTGTTTTTCGATGTTCATTTGTAAGCGCATTGATTCAGAACTGTTAAAAGGCAGGAGGTGTCACACCCTTGGAACATTATTGACCAATCAGGATCAAGTATTTAACAATGCAGTGGTATATTTAAATGTAACCAAGTAGGCAATGGGGGGAAGCGAGAGCGATCCACCAACCAAGAGCTAAAGGTAGAGCAGACAGGCCTTCAGAATGTAGCAATGTGGTAAATATCCTACAGGCCGTTACAGAGGAAGAGCTCGTTCTGTCCACGCCTTCCTTCTGCCCGCTCGTAACGTCTGCATGGCACCCTGTCACGCTCTCTCTCTCTCTTTAACTTTTGACCCTTCACCTTCGCGACCTTGTCCTAGCACCTCCCAACTCCATCTCTCTCACTCAGCCTTACAGGTCTGGGTGGGAGGGGGGTTGGGGAGGGGCGCGGTGTTTCCTCTTCCTCCTGCTCCGTGGTCCTCTTTTTTTCCAGATGTGCTGATGGAAGTTCAGGAGTGCAAGCTGTTAAAACTGTTTCTCAGCACCTCTGCTTACCACAGAGCTCGGTGTCCACAGCCAGCTGGAGGGCTATGGCTGGGGGCAGGGGGGTTCCTCTGTGACTGCCTGCTGTGGAGGGTGGGGTTGGGCGGGCGGGGGGGGGGCAGCGGGTGGGGGTGGCGAGGGGTGGAGCTCTTCCCACGGGACCGGCCCAGTAAATGTGGCCCGCGTTTAGCGTTTTTTACCCTTTTTGTTGTGGTGCTTGCATTGCAGGGATGTCTTTTGGCTTTTGGATTGTTAAGGAAGACAACAACAACAACAACAACAACAACAACAGCAGCAGCGATCGTTTTCCACTGATCTAGACCTCGGGTTGTAGGGGATACGCCGGTGCCCAAAGGCACCTTGATCACACGGCTGTTTCAGGCCTGCTTCAGCGCCCCGCGTAATAGGCTGCTCCTGATACCGTTGATGTCACGCGGGCTCAGATTTACAGGCTGCTGTAATGTGATGTGAGTGATCAACAGATCGTTCTTCCTCGCCGGGCTCGCCCCTCTCTGCCGCTCCACCGTCTCGTGCCATCCGAGTCATAATTTACAAGCGTTTCCCGGCGTTATTATGAATCTGGTGTGCGCATCGCTGCTTATTGCTTTCCTGTTTTTATGATAATTGTTGTGGATTTCTGCCCCGCATCTCAATTTTGTTTTATGCGCCACGCTAGTTTGACTCTGCAACGATCCTCCAACCTATCCCCACACACACACACACACACACACACACACACACACCCCCAAGGACGTATAGCAGCAGAACATGTTACCTTTTCTGTCTGAAATTAATATTAGACTGGCATGTGAGCAAAGTGTCATTTGCCAGAGAAAGAGGTAGTCTGTGTGTGTGTGTGTGTGTGTGTGTGTGTGTCTGCATCTGTCTGTCTGTCTGTCTGTCTGTCTGTCTGTCAGATAGCCTTACACCACTTCCTGGGCTAGAAGTGGTCGTTCTGTTTCAAAGTGACGGCCAAAACGCTGCCTGTGGTTCCTTGGCCTGGAAAGATTGTACTTGTGTTATAAAGCGAGTGAAGAAAGCCAGTAAATGTGTGTGAAAACAATAATGTTGGCGTCCGCGTCGCTATTGGTTTGGAACGTGACTTTTGGAAGACAATGGAATCTGCTCAGAATACACTGTGAGCTTACATTTTGTGTTTTTATAATACATCTGATGCAGGAACAATTCCTGCATCAGGTGGAATTTGAGTCGGTGCCACAATGGACAGATTGTAGTCATTTCGTATTGTGCTGTGTTTTTCTTTATTGTACTTTCTCGTTTCACACTTGATAATACACCGTACGTGTTTGTCTTTTGGTAAATCTCCCAAGCTGTAACGTACACCGAGGACCGAATAGCTCTTGAAACTGTTGTTTGTCTCCATGGCGACCCGTGACCCCGAAAGCATCATTCACCCTCAAACCTACCAAGTCTGCCTTTTTTATCATTTCCCCGCTTCACATTTTTCATTTTTTGTCAGTGTCACTTTCTTCGTGTGGTTTTCATCTCTATCTCGAGGTTTCTTTCCCTGAGTAAACATCGCTCCCTCGTTAGTCAACGTCAAACATCATTTTCATAAGACACCAGGGTTGATACCGGAGGGAATTCGAAA
>OOFB01017748.1:9774-12274 GCA_900323305.1 Trachyrincus murrayi | reverse complement strand
TCGCGGCACTGCACACTGCATAAAACTGTAAAGTGATAGGATGTTTGAGTTCCATTGAAGCGTGTGTATTGATTTAACGCAGCTGAATTCCGGAGCACGTGGAGCTGGTCTGGTCCTTATGTCCTATAAATATCCCATGAAGATGCATAGCGTAGATAGTTCTAAGACGTCATCGTGATGAATGTGCCCAAGCCGATGCAGACTTGGGCTTGCGGGATGGCTAAAACACGAGCACTCTTCGCTGCAAAAACCTCCAGACCGTGACACGGAGAACAGTGGGGAGGGCAAAGCATTTTATTTAAGACCATTCCAAGCTTTTTAGGTGTTATATAGCCTATTTTTCCCTTCTTAATACGAGGTCAACATATTGTGTAAAAAAATTAATGTATTTGATGTGTATATATACATATATATATATATATACAATACAGTACTGTATGTATGTATGTAGTATTTTCTACTTGTTTTTCTACATTGTATCGTAGTCTTGTGGTCCAATTGAGGTTCAAGCCAGTCATTGAAGTTGCGTTTTAGTGATTTCATTTTAAAATGCTGCAGCACTGACAAACACGAACAATGACAGACTAACATAACACATAAATGTCAACGGCTGACATGGCTAATAAGCCTAAAGCAACACCGGCACAACTGCCCTGACACGGTTGGCCAACCGTCAACCGTGACCGAAGCATCACCAGCCATCACTACCTGTCCCTTTAATGAGATGGCCTGACCCCGTGACATAAAAACAGGAAGTGAAATGGGAACTTGCCCTTTAAAGCTGGCGTGCAGTACTTTTAAATAGAAATGAACGTCTGTTACATTCACGCCCTTGCCAAACGAGTTCACACAATGCTGATTAAGCTGATATGGCCGCCAGAGAAAGCTCTCGTTTTTCTCAGTTGTGGTGTCGGTCGTCTGTGCCGACATTCAAGTGATGCGTTTTACGTCATCCGGCCAAAAAAGCTGTTACGACCACTGTAAGCTTTACAAGATGTTTATTTCACTTGAACTCTTTTTTTCTTACAACCTTTAGTTCCCCCCTGGCGTGTTTGTAATTGTAGACTCTAGTCGTAAGGATACTATGAAAAACAAAGGGAGGAGAGACCATAGCGACGGAGCCGCAGCTACTAGGAGTACGGCAGAAGCTATGGCGGAGAATCCAAACAAGCGTCAAAGAAAAGTTTCCGGAGTGGATGCTCCAGATGAAAAAGCAAGTCGCCATTCAGCGGAAGGTATGACGTCCATAAAAGAAAGCGATCGACAGCGAGGACAAACGCGGATCTGCATTGGTGTAGCTTTTCCTCTTTGGGGAGCGCTAAAAGAAGAGAAGGGACCGAGGTTACTGGTCGTGTTACTGCTCTCGGACAGGTATGTTGCTGTATATTTACTCTACCTAAATAATGCATTGCTGTCTTGGAACTGTGCAAATGTATCTGGATTTTTTTGTAACGTGTTGAGTGTTTGTGTAATTACTCTCACTGCCAGAAGGGGAAGACAAAAGTTCTGCACTCAAGCTTTAACACGGGAGAACTCTGGTAAGCGAATGAATGAACGTTTGACTAGACCATTGATTATTACTGTCATGGCTTGATATGTATAATGAACATAACGCTGGCAATGTACAGATAAGATCACGGCTGTAACGATAAACAGTGAGTATAGATCGATTAAATGACTTGCGTGATTCTTAACTGGTTGTGACGATATGGGGTTGATGACAGGGAATACAGAACACACAGAAAACAACAGTATACAACATGCGCAAATGTCCACGCGATGTCTAAAATTGTCTGTCGGCCTTCCTGCCGTAGCACTTAGTCCTTGTCAGTCTGTATCGACTAGTGACGATTGACGATGTATGTAACTCTAGCCCTGGCGACAAACTCTAAACTTGGGACAACAAAGGAACTTCTTAATACTTTACCAAAAACCCCTCATAGTACACTAATCAAATATTCTGAACAGTGCTGGCCAGGATCTTGAGATATGAGCATATTTTACCCTCTGGCCAAAGTTACATTATTCCAATTTAAGTGCTTGCAATTTAAACTCATTGCCGGAAACATGTTTGCATAATTATATTTGCAAGGGCTGGTTGTTGTTGTGAATGTAGAACACTTCTTGATAATAAAAATAAGCAATTCATGTACAGTGTAAGAAAGAAGTACTTTTAGTGAGAGAAAGTCAATACAAGCCATAATGTTTACTATGATCTCTCTTTGTACGTTTTTAATACATGGAACACAGAATAGCCGGTTCTAATGATCTTGTCCTGGGAGTAATTTGGATGGATTTGGTTGCCATAGTAATAGGAGGCAGGCTGTTGAACGCTATAAGAGGATATGCATTACTATGATGATTCACCGATGGTCAAGTGTGTTGGTTGGTCACCCTGTCTTACACCACAGTCCAACCATAGCCGTTAGCTGCTACTGTAGCTATCCCACTGTAGCTGCTTCCATTTTCATTCTCACTGCCTGGCCTAAATGTTTCAGTG
>OOFB01017747.1:0-10337 GCA_900323305.1 Trachyrincus murrayi | reverse complement strand
ATCCTTCAATGTCCTCTAGAAATACACACATGCACACGCACACACACACACGCACGCACACACACACACATATACACACATGCACACGCATGCACACACACACACACACACACACACACACACACACACACACACACACACACACACACACTGAACATGCTAAATATGTAAATTATGTTCCTAATTCAAACAGTAACACTCACACACATATGCACAGATATTGATCAAGGAACATTCTAGACCGGGCAAGAGGACACGCCCCTAACCCCTAACCCATCAGCCACCTGAAACTACCAGCAGGACTAAACCCATTCAAACACAAGGAACAAAACCTGCCCATGTGTGTTATATGGTGAATGCACAAACTCTCTTGGGAACTGGGAACATCAAAGTTGTGATGTCACTACCAGACCGTCTACAAAAGGTTTTACTTAAAGGTTTTTCAATTCCGTGGAAATGTTGGATCACTGGAGAGAAAATCCACCTCGCCACGGAAGTACACTTCTCTAGCGTTCATATTATAAATCATTTTATATGATTTTATTTTACTTTGGAAACATCGCAGCTCACATTTTTTCAGCAAGCCTTTTCTATGTCTCCCGGTGGATAGCCAATCTCATGAGAATAACAAAGATAAAACCACGAGATACAACTTGTTCTGATCCATAAACGGTGGGGTGTATGATGATGGGGAATATAAAGGAAGATTTACTTATCAGCACAATCGGCCGATGCACATTTCTACGAGGAATACGCGTGTATCCAACAGGGTTCTCGGAAAAATAGCTTAGCTTGAATAATAGGGCATTGAATTGAACTACATCCTCATTCTCCCCTTAGGAAAACACTTGAACTAGAACAGAAATGACAAGAAGTCTCAAGACGTGTGTTAATATGAACAGACCCACCGTGCACAAGCCTACGTCTGAGTTGACCCGCATAGTCACCGCCCCCCTATGACACGCATGGTTATGAAACGGAGAAGCCCAACCCATCATCACCATCATCACCATCCGCTCGTCAGATGAAGACTGCATGCGGTCCTATGTATGCTGTAATATAGAGTACATCTAGACTGGAGCTTCCAGTCAGTCATGACAGATTAAGGCTAAAGAGACTGGACTGAGGCCAGTGTTTTACGACCGGTTCCTCCGTACCATCAGTACCATATTCAAATGAGCTGAACAACAACAAAAACATATTTATTGTATTACGATGACTCAAAGGCAATTACTGAACTGCTTACAACTGCCACACTTGATGATTTTCATATGTTTTATAGGTCTAATATATTTTACGGCAGTAAAATTGGGAGTATTTCTTTGTGTTTTCTTTGAGTGGGCAGCCATGTTTGAGCCACCAGCTCTGTGAGGGGCTGTATTAGCTGATGGGCTAACACTAGCTGCTGTAGCTAACATGATCGCTCACACATGCGTTGATTGAAGAGAGGGACTTTTGGAACATTGTTTTGATCCAGTTATACCGTGTCTAAATGTGCATGGAGACAAATGTGCTTCTGTAAACAGTGGAATTCCTTGAAAACATTCCAACAGGTTGTATAAAAAGACCATTTTAGGAAAATAATATCATGATTATTATTATGATTATTATTATTATTATTATATTACGGCCTAAAACTTCAAATGTAGCATTATGATAGAGATTGATGTGATTCGTCTTCATTTATAAGATTCCACCTGCATTCCTGGCTCCCAACTTCTACGGTGTTGATGATGAAGTCATCAACAAATACATAACAATGCAAGAGAGAACACACTGATTGTATTTCTGAAGCCCTCTAGGTGGCGCAAGGAGCCGCAGCCACAGCTTCCCAAGAGTAATTCTTATGAGTCAATAGCCGACGAGATCACGCAGCTGCAGACTGCAGAGAGGAAATGGTTTCTGTTTCCTCTTCCTCCTCCTCCTCCTCCTCCTCCTCATCCTCATCCGTGTCTCTCTTCTCACTCGAATCTGTCAATCATCCACAGTGTGACCTGTTGTCATGGAAACAGTGTGGATGGCTGCCAAAGTGCCTAGCAGACAGCTAGTAGCACACATCGAAACACAACACACATCAAAACACACACACACACACACACACACAGCCCTGGCATGTGTGTAACAGGAAGGGTTACTTCATGTAAAATGTACATTTTCTGGGGTTTGGTAGTTTTGGGTTACAGATTATTATTTTGAAGATCCGTATTCTTGTACGTTTTGCGTTGTCATGGTGCTAGGCAACAAAGACCTCCCAGACACACACACACACACACACACAAGGTTACAGGTTTTATTTAACCTACCAAACAGATTGGTTTTAGAATGGACCCAGGCCATGTGTTGGTCTGTCTCTACTGAGACGACCCTCCACGGTAAATATGTGGGATGTATGCGTTCATTCATATATCAGATACAGAGCTTGGCTACCCGGAGGTTGTAGAACGAAAGGTCACCGAATATGAAGGTTTCAGAATTAAACTTCCTTCCAACCTCCCATCAATGTCTCCTCTACCTCTACCACCCCTGTGTACAGTGTCGATAAGTCATATGTAGAAAATCACCCTTGTGCATTCTCTGTCTTCGCACCACATGCACTGAGCTCCGTCTGCAGGATACCTGGTAGGAACTACTGTTACCCTTTATGTCTTGCACCCTTTTTAGTACAACTGTTTAGTTTGTGAATTCAACCGACAATGTTAATTATACTTGGATTATCTTTGAACTAATATTGATCAGCCATTATGAATATACATATTGTCAAAATGGCCGCGTTTGTCTATTTTTGCAACAGGATATGTTCCACTAAGTTAAGGGCCTTTTAAATCGTTGTTTGTACTGCCTATGATTTAAGCAAAGTCATTGTACTCCATGCCAAGTTTCTTTTGGTGTTCCAGTATGGTTAAATGTATTGGCAAGACGATTTGCATTTACTGATGATCTCTGTGTATAGGACCACATGTATTTTATGTTCTCAGGAGGTCTTATGGTGTGTTTCCAGGCAAATTAAAGAGTCACCGAATATTGACCAGAGACCCGTCTCTGGTCAATATTTAGTTTCTGATTGGCTCATGATGATGATGTCACTTCGCTGTACACTGTTCTGGTAAGTGACATCATTTCTTAGGCCATTATAAGAGGGAGTAAAATATACATTTTGTACAGCAGTTAACTTTAAACATTTGAGGAAAACAACCTTTTTGAATGCATAATCAGGTATTTAATCATGTGTTTACAATGGAACATTTTTGGAGGACGGAAGGAGCGGTCGTGTGCCGTGTTCATAGAGGCCAGTGCAGGTTTTTGCTTCTAAATAATCTATCCCAGCAGAACGCCCCCTGCTGGTGAAGTGCCTTCAGGCACGTCGAGTGCTGACCCCAGCATTAACCCCTCGCTCTGAACACAACTTGCTTTCTAACAGTGCAGGCTTGATACTTCAAGCATGAAAGCGTCGATGTCTACGTACGCTGCGTTCAGCTCATCGTCACCGCTGAAACCCAAAGGTCCAAGCAGTCAACGAGTTGGCTCCTTAGCCAATGACGTGTAAAGATGTACAGATCACAGCTCCAGCAGACTACTCCTAGTCCATCATGCGTGTCCAGCGTATCCATGTTGAAATTCATATGTCTTAGCAATATCTACCTGAACCTTAGGTGTTCCTACTAGACTGGGGCTGTCCACATTATCGCGTTGGGGAATCCCGACTGGAGAATGCAACAGATGGAAAACAAAACTGTTACAAAAGAATAATGTCTCTTTGTATTATAAATAAATGAAGAAGGAAAAAAAACCAATTTCTAATACTTCCTATCCCTTAGTTGCTCTGAGAACAGCTGAATGTCTGCAGTTTAGACCTGTTGGAAGTATGTAGCTGTTTCTTCATACCAGGCACCTGAGACTTTCTTCTATACATGGTTGCATTTTGAAAGTGAACTAAAACAAGTGATAGAATCCAACAGAGTAAACTAAGTGAGAACTAAGATCAGTTGAATTGTGCTGCAAACAGTGCAGGGAGTTTCTAAAAGGGCTGGTGATCATTGGGTATATATATATTGTATTTATCTTGTTTCATTTAGTTTTTTCAACCACATAGCTTGTAAAATGAGAAATATCGTCGCCTCCTGTTTGTCATAGAATTCACAAATAAATGTTTGCTGAAAAACTAAATGTCTACTTTCTTTGTATTGGATGAATTGGAGGCATATTGCCTGGGAGGAAGGAATATGTGATGAGAAGTAGAGGAGGTACTGAGAAGCTTCTGAGTGACGTTAGGATGATCTAACGCAGAAGCTCCTGGTCATCCAATAGAAACAACAAGACAAACTCGAAAAAAAACATCCTAAAATGTCTCACTAAGAACAGCAGTTTTCAAACTACGAGTGGGTCACGGGATGCCACAAAAAGGTCATTTTAGTGTCAAAATGGTGTGTAATATTATGATCATTTTGTGTTCTTAAAAAATATCCAGTGTCTTCTCAGTGTTATTCGATCATTAGTATGTTTTGAAGAAGAAACGATGGTCCTCATGGGCCAAAAGTACTTCCACGGGAGGGTCACGGCATGAACGAGTTTGGGGACCCCTGCTCTAGAAAGTAAACAATACAAATACAGTATTCAATACAAATACAGTATTCAATACAAATACAGTATGCAATACAATAGCACACATAGAGCACATTACCATGCGAGAGTTGTGAAGATGGAGAACAGCACGCAGGACGAGAACACCCAAGCGTGAGGTAAGAAGCGGAACCATGCGGTAGATTGGGGTTCAGATTAGAGACAAAGCAACTGCAGCTAAGGCCTCAACTTGCCCTGCCACCTCAACTAACAACGTAGTAGCCTAAAGATCAGCCTGTTGGCACACATCTGACGCATTTCATCACTTTCGTTTCAGAAGAGGAAGTGGACACGGGTGTAATTTTCTTGAGTTTAGTCTGTTCCTCCCCTGGATGATAAATAGTGGACCACTCCACCTTGAGCTCAACATCTCTCTCAGGTCAACACCTGCATCTGCCTTCACAGGTCAGTCACAGGTGTGAGGAAGCGCTGCACTTGTACTCTTGATGAAAGGTTTTAGCTAAATTAGCAAACTGCTTCATGCCTTGCCAACATCCCCAGGAAGTCCTCCCTAAGATGTTTTTTTGCGCTGGTGCTTTGCTTGGCTGAGTGTGTGTGAATGTTGTTCAAGCTGGTACGCGTTTCACGAGTGCGTGGCCATGGGAAGAGACAACACGGGCGGTTCCCAACCTTGGGGCCTCCAGATATGCCTCTATGGGCTCGCAGGAGATCGCTGACATCACCTAGATATTTGATGATCTGGTTTAGCAAACCATTTTTTTTAAAAGGTAGACGTCCTGTATATACGAACTGAGTGCCTAATGATTCATAGCCACGAGCAAAACTCCTATTAATCCCTCCGCGTGTAGCAGAGCGATGCCATCACGTTGTGATTACAGGCCTCAGCCAATTGTTTCTTCCTGAACGCCAGCTAACAATTACCTTCTTTATTAGAAGTATTTATATACCGTGGGACCGTAAATAGCTACAGATTTCATAAATAATACATCCAATTTTATAAAATATAAAACCTATGTGTGTGTGTATATATATATATATATATACACACATTTAAAAAGACAATACATGAGCTCCGTTGATCTTTTGAACCACTAAACATCAGCATGATGGTTTATAACTGTATTATAACGGTATTATCTCTATAACCTTAGTGGGAAAGGGTGTATGCAGCCAAGAAGAGACAGACACATTTTTCTGATATTGGGTTGGAAAATTGGTATATTATGTTTGTGATGATTATGCAACCATTATATTGTAATGTCATTATATTGTAAAGTCTCCCCGGGGCAAAATTCTTCAAGGTAGGCCTATCAAGACCATTCACATGCAACCGGGAACATTTGGAGCACACACACACACACACACGCCCCTAGCCGCACCTCCCCCTCTGAGGATGATAAATAGTGGATCACTCCACCTTCAGCTCAACATCTCAACATCTCAACATCTCACTCAACATCTCTCTCAACACCTGCATCTGCCTTCACAGGTCAGTCACATTTGTGAGGAAATGCTGCACTTGTACTCTTGATGAAAGATTTAGTTAAAGGTTAAAGGTGACCTACTAGAATAAACTTTAAGAGGTGCTGTAGGTAAGATTTAAGAGCTATTATTTGATTGTAATTTGTTAGAAATGCCATAGCCATTCGTCAGCTATTAGTGAGTGAAATGCGCTGTGAGAAGATCTGTTTCGAGGTGACTGTGCCTGCCTCTGTGTGAGAACTTCAACTCCATAGATGTTGACTGTGTTTTCTTGTGTCTTCAGAATCATGGACTTTATATCCACCGACCAGGAGCTCCGTCAGGGAGACTACCTCCTGAGTAAAGACGGGAACTACAAGGCAATCTTTCAGGTCAGCAAAACACTTTTTGAGTAAAAAAACGTATCATTATAGTTTTAGCATCATTTTATTTTTAAGATTTAATGCCTAATTTGAATTAAACGTGTCAAAGCAGATAAGAGAAAATATGATTTCATAAAATGTATTAAAACACCTTTCAAATGAGGAAAACATTTGAATACACGAGAAGTACTAAATACTTTATTTGTCATTTTGAACCAATCACAGGAAGACGGCAATTTTGTCATCTACACCTGGTCTCCATGCTGGCACACCAACACGGCTAAGAACAGGGGAATCAGAGTTGTGCTGCAAGATGACAGCAACCTGGTCATGTACACCCAGGACAAGAAACCTGTGTGGTCCTCTGTCACCTGTAATGCATGCAGCAGCAGCAAGATGCGTCTGACCCTGACTAACGCAGGTCACCTGGTCCTTGACAGGGACGCTGAGGCCATTTGGAGCTCTAAGGACTCTGAAGGTCATAAACAATGAACACAGAGCTAAATGTACATCATGTGTTGAATTCATGGATTTACAATAAACATTCAACGTGAGAGTGTTGTGTTGTTGTAATTGCTTGTTATTTAAGCCCTAAGTAATTAATAGCATGGCGTATAATATTAGTGTAGGATTACAAATCCACGATGCGCTCACTCACCGAACCCAAGTAGCCCATGACGCCACACTGCAGTGTTGATCGCACGCAAATACTCAGACATATACAGCACACCCATGTATTCTGCGTTTGAAAACTTAAATCAACATTAAGAAACATTAGGAAAGACACATCTTTTCCTTAGAAACATATTGCGTATTGTGTAAAAAGAGGAATTGTCTTCTTCCACAAATCCAATCTTTCTGATATATATAATAAATAATAAATATTATATATAACGATCTGCTGCAGCCTTGCAGCGAGGAGTGGAACTCTGTTATATTAGAAAGTTCCCCTTTAAAGAGAAGTGTTCTTTAAAATCAAGTCCACGATATTGTTGTGTAACTTTTCCACTTGACTTAAGCAATAGAACTCGTGTGTGTGTGTGTGTGTGTCTCTCTCTTCTGGTCTGTACGGTGACATTTTGTTCACTGATTCATCAGGAAAAGTCATCTTTTAAAAGCTGCCTTTGTGGATTCACAACATGAACTTGAACAGAATATTTCTGGGTGATTGTTTTAACGGTAATTGAATGCTAGAACGTGTTTCTTGAGATGTTGCTCACCAAAGAAGGAGGTAGCAAAAGGGTTTTTGTTAAACGTTGCCTGGCACACAATTAAAGACCTCCATCAGGCTGTTGAGAACACCGCCCTCCGGTGGCGGTCTACCAGGATTTATAGTAGGGATGGGCATTTCAAGCAAAAATACTATTCAATATTCACTGGAACTATTCGATTCGATTAGTTGTTTTGGGTATTTCTTGCATCCCTACCACCTGCTGCTTCTCAAATGAACTTTCTGACGGCTGTAGGAGTCCTTGCATGTTTCTGCTGTTTGCACAGGAGCATCTCGCCAGCCCATATCACAGCGCTGTAGCAAATGATATTACTGCCCCCGTGCGGCCGGCGCCTGTAACAACAAGGGAAAATGTATTTTTGAAGACAAGACGGTCATCGCATAAACTACTAGATTTTTTATAATTTAAGGAAAAGTTTAAAAACATGACCCATCCCTAGATTATAGGGCGGTTTTATATTCATGAAGCACCGGTTATGGAGTCAGGTTTAGTAGTGCTACATCTGTGTAGGTGTGAATAACCAACCATCTCCAATTTGCACTGTACCACTCATGTCCACTTATGTTAAATCATTTTCCACTTTCTTAGACTGTTTACAGGTATTCTTATTTTAAAAATAATGCATTCATATCATAGCAGTCGTATCCGTTTACTTCTCCATTCACATCGACATTAAGGACAACATAACAAACATGAAAACTGAAATAGTTTAGTCAAGTTCCTGATTTCTCTCATACAAACAAATGTGCCACTTGAATAGCAGTAGTATAATACATTTTACACGCCAGACACGATTATACACTGAGACTGCCCTGTTCCATAGCTGCATATGTTGGCACTTTTAGACACATGAACAAACAAACATGAATGATATAGCTCTACAAGTCTGGTTCTGGACTCTATAATCTACTCTCTAATTCCCTAAACAAACCATGACTCCAGGACAACCCAACTCATATGGCTAGAGAGGTTCAAATGACTCCGCTTCAGCACAGCGTTACTGCAAGCCCTGCTGCAGAGCCAGGTGAAGTTGTGACGTCATGTACCAGGTGAGGATAGCTCCACTTTGTCAAATCTGACACTGCGAGGAAGAAAAGTGCAGAGCATTCGTTTTCTTTCTTTCTCCTTTCAAAATGGATTCCGTTTCCCTGTTCATCTGTCGTCACCCTTTAACACATTCAGCACAGCTACTGTCTTTAAACCGACGCAATGTATTTTAAATATTTGGTAAAAGTATGTGGCAGTAAATGGACTCGCATAGTTCTTAGCTTTCAGTGAACATGAACAGATTAAGTCAGCGACGCAAATACACAAAACACATCCTACGTCAAAGTTAAATCAACTTATATCAACAAAACAGACGACAAAAGGCATTTAAAAAAGGAGAAACGTTACAGTGAAAAGGACTCTTGCCAAGGTCTAGTACAACAGATATAGCAATACTGCCGGTCTGTCTGTCAGGGATGAAGTGACTCCCTGTTGCGTTCGTGGACCGCCCACATCCACCGTATCATGTTAAACATCATGTCAATAAAAAGGACACAATATTTGTTTGACATTTTACAATGGCTCAAACATATTGTGGTAATAATCGGCATGCGAAATTGGTCATTTCAAGATGACTCCAAGATTAATATAATTCTGCCGTTATTGAATTCCTTGCAGGCCGTGTTACTTGTTTTAGTACATTCAGTACAGAGTGGATCATCATAATAAAAGCCACACAATCATCAGCACCAGCTCTGTTAGCATCACACTCATGTTCCTGATCACTGCTGGCGTGTTACCAGATCTGGTCTTGGGGAGGGCCGGGGCGTTCTGGATGAAGTCTGGAGTGGCGATGGCTCCAATCTTCTCCCTGACTGTTGAGAGAGACACACACAGAACATTTTATTAAAGTTCATTAAAGTTCCCACAACCTCCAGTTTCAACATCTTTCGTGACGCCTCACAAAAGATGTTCGCAAAATGACATGCACACACGCACACATACACACACACACACACACATACACATACACACACATACATACATACACACACACATACATACATACATACATACATACATACATACACACACACACACCTTGCTTCCTGAGCTGGGCCTCCAGCAAGGCGTTGTACGTTACTCCCTGGTTGAGCGTCACAAAGCAGTAGAGGCTCTCTCCCTTGATGGGGTGGGGGCGCCCCACCACCGCAGCCTCCGCCACCGCCTCGTGCTCCACCAGGGAGGACTCCACCTCGGCCGTGCTCAGCAGGTGGCCTGAGAGACGGGGAGATACGCGAGCGGTTAACAAGCCCTGATTAACTTACACAGGTTAAGAGCCAGAGCCGTCCGTCAGCTGTTTCAAGTTGACTGTCTGCCTCTGCATGAGTTTAGATTTAGATTTTAGACCGCCCCCAGCTCATTTCTGACCAATCGGGAGCTCTCTTCCCCGATTGGTCTGGGGGAATCCATCTTGCCTGTCAATCACATGCGCGGCGTGACCATGGCTCCTTCCAACTCTCACATCTTACCTACTGCAGCTTTAAGAACACACACACACACACACACACACACACACACACACACACACACAAACTAACCTGAGACATTTAACATGTCATCTATCCGCCCAGTGATCCAGTAGTAACCATCCTTGTCTCTACGGCAACCTGCAGGACAAAACAGGTCACAATAC